>VZTZ01009545.1:166630-275706 GCA_013400955.1 Drymodes brunneopygia | reverse complement strand
CACTAATTTCATTTATAACAGTCTGGCTCATGTCCATACTGAGAAAAACCTCATCAGAAAAAGCAGTGTGGCTATGCCCTATCTGTCTGTTAGGAATCATTCCTGGTCTGTGCTATTCCCCAGACCATGGCCAGGAACTGCCTGTGAGAGTGTTCAGTTGTCATGGGCAAAACTGTGGCAAAATGTGAGATACCTGTAAAGTATCATGGAAGGAGAGGTTTAGAACCAAACTTGGACTCAAATTCTGAATGTCCCTTGATTACTTGTATTGAAGTAGCCAGAAGAATTACTTGAGAAAGCACTTTGAAGTGGTATATCCATCAGAAGTTGGGGTTTATTTGCTTCATTCAAATAATAAATTTTGCAGCAGTGAGTGCTACTTGAAATATACTCTCCCCAAAAATGCATGGGAGCAATCTGGGACATGGCACAGAGCAGGGCTAATCCTGACCAGCAGTAGAACACGATGACTCTGCTTTTTTGGGAATAAAATGAGATTTTGCTGATTATTAAAATGCTTTTTCTTATAGACTGAGGAACCAGAAAGCTATATGAGACATTCAGATGCAATTTTAAAATATAGTATATTTGTAATGCTGCTCCTTGTAAAGGAACTGGTGAGGGAGGGAAGAGAACTAAGTTGTAAAAGCTAGAGAACTTTATTTTAAATCCAGTCTCATAGTTTTCATTGCTTGACTCATGATTTTAGAGAGCTTATCTTTGGAAATGTTTCAAGATTTGTGAAACCCTTTCAGCTAAATATTATTGTATCTTTAATACATAAAGCCAAATCCTTACCCAACAAACACACTTCCTGCTGAATCTAACAGAAGCTCCTGGCTGCAATCCCCTTGGGAATTTGGCTCTGGCTTCTGATAGAAAATATGGACTTTGTAATGATTCAGGAATTTTAAAAAGCTATTACTTAGCAGGATGCCTGACTGGGACTGAATGACCTTACTTTTCTGTGACGAACGGATCTCATGTAAAACACCTCACATGCATATTTTGCTCTCACTGCCACATCTAGGGAAATTAGGCAGAAATCTCTTTCCAAAATACCAAGGGCTGTGTGAAATGCATAGACTGACTGAGCTCCTCCAGACCTCAGATTGCAGAATTGTGATAATATACAGCTGTTCAGTGGAATTGGACCCTATTGCAGGGGCTGAATTATCCATCTGTGTGTATACATATATATATATTTATATACATGCTATCTTACCCTATATGTATAATTTTATGTATATAAACTATCTTAACATTCACCTAAAGAGGTCTTCACCCATTACACAGTGCACAGCACATTGCAGCCCACTTGCCACTGGCATTTGGATGCTACTATGATGGTACTGATGCTGATTTTTGTGGCTGTTAATATTAGTAGAGTCACTAGTGGTCATATGAATTAATAGTATCAGTAATCGTGGCACTCCAACATCATCTATGCCAACGACTGAGTCAGGACTCTTCAAGTAGTGCTGGAATGCTAAAATAAATGTAACTTTTGGAAAAATGAAGGCCAACAGAAATCAAACTGGTGTTTGACAGGTATAGCAAAGTCACATTCTGAATTGAAATTCCCATTTTTACTGATATATTGCTTTAGAGATATGATTCATGTAGTGCCTCAAAAGTTTAATAGTGTCACTTCTGTAACTATAACCAGAGTTCAGGTTTGAAAAGCAGAGTTTGCACTTTTACCACATACCTGCAAACATCATTAAACTTAATACAATCTCCACTAGATTTTTGTCCCCTACTAGACTGTGTTCCCATCTTCTGCCTTCTAAAGGTACAGTATATAATCAGGTAGCTTGTTAAGGGGTTTAACAAGGTGAAAAATATCACTCCCCTTGTTTACAATGCCTTCACCATCCTGTAAAATAACAACACAGTGCTTGTCCTCATCTGCTGCACTGATTAGATCTATTAGGGCTTAGTTGAGGAAAATTCTGCTAAAAAAATGCTGTTCTGAATTCCTTTTTCTGCCCACAATCATTTTTTTTAATCAAAAGAGTTTGTGTTTTCACTATGGGTCTTTCCTGCCTGTGTTTTCTAGTTAGCTGAGTATGATATATAATCACCTTCTCCAATTGGATTATGAGCTGCCTTGTTCATGATAATTTACTTAATTTATTCATCCTCATTGCTCATTCTAATGATTTTTCACATGCTTCCCCTTCCGCACTGACAAACGATACAATGACAAAAGAGTGTGGTGAGCCCTATTTAAACACATCTCCAGAACCCCGTGTCCTTTTTATCTTCAGATGCCCGATACAATTCTCGCGGTTGTGCAGCCCTGACACTAAGTAATGTTTTTGAAGCAAATTCAGGCAAGTCTGACAACCACCACCTTATCTGACAAGAGTGGAGCAGACACTACTCAGCTCTGTTTCTACAGATAAATTAAACATGCCTAGGACTGTTCTCGGGTGCGGAGGCCAAATAGGCCGAAATGCCGTTGAGCTTGGTCGCCCTCTGAAACAGGGTTTGCATCTGTCCTCCACATCAGGAGTGGTTCCTCCTCTTTCTGTCGGGCTCTGTTCTGGAGGATGTTTGCTGTCCTCAGCCGAAACCACCACCACTGACCTGCTGATTTCACTGCCTGGTCAGTTGAATTTCGGTGTCTTGGGAGGCTCCTTGTCACTTTCAGAGTATCAGGTCAGACAGAGCCCGAGGACACTTCTCTCTGAGAGCTACTCTAAACACAGCCACAAACATTTCTTGTGACTCAAAACAATCCAGTACAATGTTTTTTGCTAAAACTCCATAAATATTCACAAATATTTGCCAACCAGGCCTCCATAACCACAAGTTTTAATTAGGTTGCGGCTCCCTTGGTTGGGCATTATTGAGTGATTCTGTCAGCAGAGCTGAACCATTAAGTTGGCTTGAAAATAATAGGAAGGTTTTTGTTTATGCTGAAACACGAACATCACTTTCCTGAGAATATTGTGCCTGAACCTTTTTGTGTTTGTTTGTTTGTTTGTGTTAAAATCACCAAAACGTTGAGGCAGTGTATTATTAGATGAGCAGATGAGAGAGGGGCCCTGATAAGAGCACATTTTTGTGACGTGTATTAGAGAACAGTAATAGCGACACAGGTTTAATGACAGCGCGATAAATAAGATGGAGAGGAAAGTTGAGCACATACCGGGTGTTCATGCATAATAGAGTAGGAATGCATTGTCTGCTGTACTTTCTCTATGCCAGTAAATTGCCTTTGGATAAAAATACCATGCTTATCTACTCTAGAGAAATACTGATGGAAAAGTAATGCTAGTGGAAGGATGCTTGCATGCAAAGAGCACCAGCTAGGCTTTTCCAAGTCTTTGCTGATCTTTCTGCTCATTACTATTAAAAGTAGCTGAGAAGCAAATGGTCGGGTAATGAAGGAAAAAGGAAACCAGATTTCTTCCTCACGATTCCCATTGGCTTATGAGTGAGGCTGCAGCATTTCAGGGCTGGGACAAGTTGGGAAACACACTGATTCCTTTTCCATAATTTAAATCTACTCCCTAAAGAGGAAAAACTGGGGGAGGGATGCAGCGTTTATCTTTGCTAGGCTGCACCCATTTCTCCAGCACAGAGATACAGGCTGGAGCAGGGAATGTGGTTCCATGTTTGACACAAACCTGGATGCAATTTCCCCAGTCTTCAGTGTTGGTAGATGTTAATGTGAAACACAGATAACAGGAGATTAGGATTTGTGGACTATGTGTTTAATATACATATTGCTGTGGAGCTGAGGGTGGTTGTGGAGTAATTTGCTTTCCAATCAGTAGTTATTAAGAAAATAAAGGAAGTTTCATTTGGATGAGAAGCTTTACTTTTGTCTTCTATTCACCTCGAAAGTGTGTTGCAGGAAGGAGTTTGCTGGGAATAGAACACAGAAGAACCTGAAATTTAAAATGGAAGTAGAATACACTGGATAATGTCCATCCACATTTCTTACATTATATGGCACCTCATTTCTTCATACACCCCATCTGGTTTTAGTGTGGCATGAAAATTATACAAACTGCTCCATGAATAAATGTAAAAAATGACATAGGGTTTGTAACCACGAAACGGGTGAGTGTCCAGACAGTGCTGGGTTCAAGAATTGTCACCTAAAGCTTACTGAAAGGGGTTCATTGGCACAGTTGGCCCACATTCCTAGGCTTTGTTTTAATGTAAACATATTTTCATAGGACTTTCATAGGTCCTTTTTCTTCTCTTCCTTTTTCTTAATACCACAACTTTTATTTGTGTAATTTCTCAAGCACATTTCCATCAAAAGAAAAGCTTTTCTAGGACTGGGTAAGTTCTTCTGGGTGCAGTACTGTCTATTGATCCTGATGGGGCTGTGAAGAAAAGAATGACTGTTCCTTTAGGATGCTGGAGAGCTAGGGGAGAATACATCCTGCCTGACCATTGTTTGCTTGGAAAATCATAAATAATGCCATAGAATGGAAATAGCACTTTCTTATCCCCATGGGCCACTATGAGAGATAAGTGCCCTGAAGTCTTTAAATCACTCAGGTAAAGTATAAGGGTGAACAAGTTGTTTGTGTCTGAATGTTTGTCTACAAGTGGGGGCAGACCAGGGAGAGAAAGAGATGTTCTCAGGGAATGTCAGGGGCTCAGTGGGTGCTTAATTGCTTTGTTGTCGCTGTTGGACTGATTCTGTGGGACAACGCTTCAGCAAGTTGTCACTTTTTATTTCTGACTTCCCCCAGAGCCCTTCTTGTACAAGGTAGCCTACCTCTCCCTCCCTTTCTGACTACCTCTGGTGCTTGTTCCACAGCATCTGAATATCATCTGTATGCACTTAATGACCAGATGTTCTCTGTTGCACTTCTTCCAAAACTAGGCTGGAGAGTGCAAAAAAAAAAGGACTCAAACTAAATCATCCAGGGATTACACTAACAGAAAATGATGCTCTTGGTATGGAAACTATTAAAGAAAACTTGATTTTGTCTTTATATACTAGGGTTCATTAACTTTCTCTCTGGTAGGGCTAATGACCTGAACAGAAGCTGTGGTTCATTAGTGATCTTTCTCTCTCTGCCTGGCAGTTGAACAGAAAAAAGAAAGAGCTGGAAGGAGACATAGAATCTCTGAGTGAGACAGAACAGCATCACATGTTTTCAGGTCAGGAAGCAAATTTTTTTCTCTTCCTGTCCTTGTAAAAGGAATGATTTGATACTGACAGATCAAATTATCCTTTATGCCAGAGTTGGTTTAGACACCTAAAGAGGAGGTAATTTACCCTCTCTTTACCAATTTCTTATTCTGGATCTGCCGGGACCTGTTTCCATCTCTGGAGCCTGTAACATCTTAAGGTCTGTCCTGCCTTATGTGTGAGAGCTCCAGGGGTCACTGGCAGCAGGGAGGAGCTGCAGGGAGGATCAGGAACACCCTGGCCTGATCTGCTGTACTGTCATCCAACTCCTGCAGGCCATGCCTTGGCACTTTGCCTTGGTGCAGGATAAGGAAAGGGGGGCAGAACTGCTGCCTGTGTACCCAGCTCAGGTGTGGTGCTGACACAGACCAAAGTTCAGGAAGCCATTAAATGTGTTTCTGTTTCCCTGTATGGAAAAATTTCCATTTTTTCTGTGTTACTTTTGAAAGCCTCCTTTGTGGAGCTGTGATTGTCAAGGAAATCTGTTCCTCTTCAGCATGCTGTTCTTACAGCACAAGAAAAGGTCTTCAAATTCTATTGAATTGTTATTTCATTTGAAGGGGGAAGAAAGGAGTGGGATGAAGAAAAGAAAGAAACACTGCACCAACATTGCAATGTTACATAACTTACAAAATAAATAACTAAAATATTCAGCCACTCCTATTTTCAAGGCTGTTTATTTTTTCCTAAACATCATTGTTGTTATTTTTAAATGTCACAACAAAATTGATTACCTCTCATCACCTCTCATGTTTAAATTCAACTTTCTGAGGAAAAGATGTGCAGTTTACTGTGACTTTAAAATGAGCATTATGAAATGTAGCATGTGAATTCTAGGCAAGTAGCCAGTGAATTACCTGTCACTGAAGGTAATTTTCTCTCTCTACATTTTTTTATATAGTGCTACACAAAAATATAGATATTCAATGTTTTTAAGGGAATTGTCCTTACTTGTAATCAAATGAAGAGAAGCAGTATGTGAAATAACTAATATTTGCAGATAGTTATTGAAATAGTAGACCTGCAAATGCAAACTGTGAACTTTGATTTGGGTAGTTAATGCTCTCAGATGGCTCGAGGTGAACAAAAGGATAATGAGTAAGTGGACAAAGAATCAGTGACAGACATTTTTTGACTTGAAAAGGGATCCTGAGTCGCACATAATGCTATCATATACCCACCAAAATTAGACATGGAAAAGACATGTCAGGCAAAGCAGTCTGTTCCTTTTTTAGTGCAGGACTGTTCCCTGAATGATATTGCTTTGTCCAATCTAGTTTTAACTATTGGAAGCAGTAGATCACCCCCACAGGAGACTGTGCCACACTCCAGTAGTTCTCACTACTGAATTTTCTGTGATGTTCATCCTAATTTTCCCTTTGTTTAATTTCTTGCTGTGGTTCCTACTTAAATCTATGTTCTCGAGTTTTTATTAATTTTAATTAATTTTAACCCCACTCTGCCCATGTTATTCCTCAGACATGCCAAATGAAAGCTTTGGCATCATTTGTCTTACAAGCCCTTTAGGGATCCAGAGTGCCTGTGAGGTTGCTCACAAAGGAAGCGTTATGGTACCTCAGGATGAGGTGATTTACTCCAGATGTCTAGATGAGTTAGGTCCCTGGCACCCATCTGAACCTGAGGAGGGATTAACCTCTGAAGGGCCATGCTGAAGTAATGAGGGATGAGTTATCCCTTAGAGCTAACCAAAAGGAGAAACTATCCCCAAAGAGATGCTTGGGTTTACCCAACCCATCTTGTCTCTGTTCACACCACAGATGACAATGCTGATATCTGCTGCTGGTAATTTAGAGGCTGTGCAGGCCAGATGGAAAATAGGATTAAGAATCAAAAGTCAAAAGTCCTTGAATTATTTGTTGGTTTCTGGTTATATTTCCTATCTAGAACATCAATCCCTGTTGTGGGCTGCTCCCTTTTTAGGTCACAGATTGCAGGAATGGCTCAAAAACCTGCAAAAACCGATGCTCAGTGCACTGGATTTTTAAAGGCAAAGTTGTTATTCTGGATGGCTGGATGACAACCTTCCTGGAAACCAGAGACATGAGACACTGACCTTTCTGTAAGGGTCTCATGGTGATGGACCAGAGAGATGCAGGAAAATGTTTCCATTATAAGCTTTTACAGCTGGTCTTTAGTACTGCAATAGGGTTTGGGTTGGAAAGGATCACTATAAATCCTGTGGTCTCGCCTACATGCTCAAATCAGGGCCAGCTGAGACCACTTTCCTCAGGGCTCTGTCCTCAGTTTTGATTGCCTACAACGATGAGGCTCTTGCAGCCTCTCTGGGGAGCCAGTTACAGTGTTTGACAATCTCATGGTAAAAGAATTAATGTATAATCAGAATTTCCTTTGCTGCAACTTGTGCCTTTGCATATCTTTGCTGTACTTCATGTTCTCCTGTTTATCCAGTCTCATAAAAATAAAGCCCTTTTATGGTATCACTTAAGGGGATTTTTATGCTCACTACATTGCTTTATTAAGGAGAGTGCTGTCTTAGTGTCATGGTTTAGCCACAGCCAGGAAGCAAATACCACACAGTCACTCGCTCACTGCCCCACCAGTGGGATCAGGGAGGGAACTGAAAGGGTAAAAGCTGGAAAAATTCATGTGTTGAGACAAAGATAGTCTAATAGGAAAAGCAAAGGCTGTGCAGGCAAGCAAAATAAACCAAAGAATTCAATCCCCACTTCCCATGGGCAAGAAGGTGTTCATCCATCCCCAGAAGAGCAGGGCCCCATAACATGTAATAGTGACTTGGGAAGACAAACACCATCACTGCAAATGTCCTCCCACGCCTCCTTCTGCCCCCACTTTATATGCTGAGCATGATGACATGGTATGGAACATCCCTTTGGCCAGCTGGGGACAGCTGTCCTGGCTGTGTCTCACCCACAGTCTCCCCACCAGCGTGGTAGAACAAAAAGCAGAAAAGGCCTTGGCTCTGTGTATTCCCTGCTCAACAATGAGAAAAGAACATCTCTATGTTATCAACCCTGTGCTCAGCACAAATCCAAAACACAACCCCATATCAGCCTCTGTGAAGAAAATTCAGTGCCAATCGAAACCAGAACACTTAGGCCAGTGGCAATAGTGTCATAATCTTTTATGCAAGTGGAAATTTGGGAACCCTGGTGTTGAAGTTCTGAAGTCCTCACCACCCTGTTTCCCCTCTGTAGAAGCTGTCAGTGTGCTCTTCAAGTGCTGACTTGGCACACCCATGTACACCCTCCTGCCCTCAACTTTGATTGCATTATTATAGAAATGTTTCAGGCACTGTGGTTCTTCCATGTGTGTATTGAAAATAGCAGTAGTGGTCTTGTTTGTCACTAGCCAAGGACCAAGGAAAGTACAAGGAGAAAAAAAATCAGCAAGTAGAAGGTGCGGAAATGCCTCTACTTTGAAGGTGAGTCTCCATGTGCAGCTCACTGGCAACACAGCAATCCTTGCCTTTGTCCACAGCTCCTTGAAGGCCCATCAATCTGAGAACAGGGTGTCCTACTTTCACTGACCTTTCTCATGTATTGTGTGACCTGCACATACTGCCTATGTCTGGGTTGCTTCAAAGAGCTGTTGGACTGCAGCTCTCCTTCTGGTGCCTCAGAGCACCAGGTTCATTATAAGCCTGAGCAGCAATTCCAGGTTCCAGAAGCTAGTTACACAAATGCCTTTCTTATTGGCAAAAGTGACACTTATTCATAATTGAGAAGCAGAAACAGTTAGAATATTGTCTCGTGTCTCTGCTACTGCAGTATGATTCATAAATAATAATAATAGGGACTGGGCTGGAGGAAGGAAGGTGAGCAGGAGTCTTTTGGAACTAGCTCTAATAAGAAGGATAAAAATGAAATGTTGTGGTGTTGTATGATGTTATAATTGGCTGGTGCAATTACGTTTTGTTTACCTTATGATAATGGAATTTATTTTCACAGGTACACTTTGAGAATCATAAATGTTAAATGTACTGCAGAAGAGACCCTGACTGCACTGATGTATTTCCCCTGGACCTCTGTGGCTCCGGAAGAATAGGGTTACATGCAAACGACTCTTGACAGGTGATGTGGCATTGATTTGCAAAAGGGGCTGCTCTTTCATTTTCTGAGTATAATTACAGAATCTCACTGTTTTCTTTCTCTGTTATTGATGGCTGAAGGGCTTTCGTAGCCGTGAATTTCATCTCAGGAGAACTGTGATCTCTGCCTTTCTAAATTGTGGTGACATGTTGCCATTGTCATTTGTACTAACGGCTTATACAGGTGGCAAGGAATCACTGCATGAATAAGAAAAGAAATGCATCTTCATTTTATTAATGAATGCAGAAAAGGAGCTCGTCTGGCTCCAGATTTATAGCTCTGACAACGGAGGAACTTCAGGGTTGTTTAATTCAAGTGGCAGAAATTAAAGCTACTTTATACTGCCCTAGCAAACATATTCCCTACAGGAAGGCTCATGTTAGTCTGTTGGTCGTTAGCACTAGCACTAGCACTAGCAATGTGGACAATTATCTCTAGCACTTGGACCTGTTTTTGATCTGGAAAGGCTGAGTCCAAATTTGAAGGTAGTTAAGAACTGAGATGTGAATATAATTTTTTTTATTACATGCTCTCTGCAGCTTGGAAAGAATGTGTTTTTTGGTGGATGGGAGAGAACAGAATTTTAGTTTGGGATTTTCAAAAATTTTCAGATAAGTGCTTTGTTTTCTTTCTGGCAGCACCTGAGCATGAATAACTCAGGTACTTCTGTTTTCCTTGGGCTACTTCAGCCCAAAGTCCTACCAGACTTTCCAGACTTTAGGGAGGCTGAGTGACTTGACACCTGCTCTCCTTTCCCCACCAGGCACTGACAGAAGCTGACAAGGAAAAGGTGACATGGGTACTCCAGGTTCTTGTTGCAGCATCCTTCTGCAAGGCGAGAGGAAAGGCTCTTTGACTGATAAAATCTGCATTCCCTTTGGTAGGTGAGCACAATAAACGTGGTAAGATAAATAAAAATAAATCAATGTACATCAAGTCAGCACCTTGCCACTGCTGGCCAAGCCCTCCTGCAGAGCTGCAGGAACCCTTCTCCTGCTGGTTTGTCTTGTTTGCACACAGGTCACCTCACACTGTGATGTGGTGCAAAGTCATCTGCGTGCCTGGGGCTGCAGTCGGCAAATCCAGCCTGGAGCTGGCTGAAGGCCAGTGTGGGACTGGGCTGAAGTCAGACCTCTGCTTGGTTACAGTTCAGGAGATGCTCGTGCTGATTCTGGGCTGACAAAAATTGCACAATCCCCTTTGCACCTCCTCCTTTCTGATCCCTTGTGAGCTCAGCAAGTGGTTCCCAGACAGGCTTCAGAGTGAGAAAAAAAAGCAATATGTTTTGAAGAGCTCTTAAAGAGTTTTATTTTTTATATTCCTTGCAAGCTACTGCTGTGCTTATTTGCCTATCAATTAATTTTCTCTTTGCTGGTACATTTACTCTATATTTAGCACATTTTTAGAGGACAACTAGATTGTACAGACAGAAAATCACGCAGTAGGGTCTTATTTACTATACTGTAATAACTATGTTCATAAATCCAACCTCTCTCTGGAAAACTCATATACCTGTCTTTCTCCCTTTTGATTCCTGCCCTTGCCTCTCTCTCTGTTGACAGCTGGCAGTATGAGTTGCACTCAGAACCTCTGAGTATTATGGTCCATTTACTTAAATGTGGATGCTGATATTAAACTTAAGGCATCCAAGTTTGACTCTTTTGTCTTACTTACATTTTTGTGGTGGTCTGTTGTTTATACATTTACAGTGAAAGACATTTCTGGGATATTAAGATTTATGCCAGGCAGGAGATATGAGAGTGGATGTTTATCTGAAATGCATTTTCCTCGGTTATCTGGGTTTTGAAGGGGTCTTTAAATGTTAAAATGCACTTAGACTAGCAGGTGATGGTGTATTGAAAGCCTTTGCTGAAAAAATATTTTGTAGGGTATTTTTAAGGACATACACTTAATTTTAACTTTTATAATTTACAGCACTACAGTTTTATAAAAATGGTAATAAAATCTACATTGCGTAATTAAAATTAAATGCTAAATATAACAATATGCAATTTATTGAAATATTTATAAGGGTGTTTTTTTAAAAAATCACTACACAGATTATTTGACATCAATAAAATTAAGAATTATAAAAATCAAACATTTTTGTTGGACTCAAACTTCTTGTAACTAGAGTAAATGGTGAGGCAGAGGGAACTCATAGAATGGTTTGAGTTGGATTCCATGGAACGGATTGAGTTAAAATCCATCCAGTTCCAACCTCCCTGCCATGGGCAGGGACACCTTCCACTATGTCACTCAGGGCCTCATCCAGCCTGGCCTTGAACATTTCCAGGGATGGAGTAGCCACAACTTCTCCGGGCAATGTGTTCCAGTGTCTCACCACCCTCACTATAAAGAATTTCTTCCTAATATCCAATCCAAACCTACCCTTATTCAGTTTAAAGCCATTTCTGCCTTGTCCTGTCACTACAGGCCTATAGAAATAAAAAAAAAAACAAACTGCACCGCCGGCCGGGATGACGCCGGGGTGTCTGCGCTCGGGGGTCTTCCGTGGGGCCCTCTCAGAGGGGTCCTCCTAAGCCTCCCTGATGACCACAAAACCCCTAACCTTCCAGTGGGGAGACGTGGGAGCTTCGGAGCCCGAGCTCTCAGGGGGAAGGAGGGCTGAGAGGGTGGGCGTGGGTTCTTGGATCTTTCCTTGACCATGAGCGATTCGGTGGAGAAATGGAGCGACTCCCGGCAGAGACAAACAGAGTGTTTATTCCTCTCGAGGGGTCTCGTACCGAGAGCCTCGAACAGCCCTCGACATCAACTTATAACATAACCGGATAGCCAATAATGTGAGGGTCCAGGGGAGGAATTAGGGAGGTTCCAAGGTTAATAGACCACTAGGGAAGGAGAGAGGGAGGAGTGAGGATGAATGACATGGGAGTAAACCAACAATACATAGAATACAACAGAACCTTCTAGAACAGGGAGGAGAGCGGAGGGAGAGTGGCAGGTGGTAGGACAAATAGGGAACGGGGAGCCAGCCCCCTAGAAGCTCAGTCCTTCTGGGGCATACCATCAGAGACTCCACCCCAGGGGTCCCTGCCCTTGGGCTCCTTCCAAGGCTTCCTAAGGGGGTAGGGGTTTTAGGGAAAAGGGATTTAGGGACACAAACCACTGCAACACAGGCCCTTGCAGGAAGTCCATCTCCAGCTCCCCTACAGCCCCTTTAGATACTAAAAGGTGTTATAAGGTCTCTTGGAGCCTTCTCTTCTCCAGGCTGAACAACGCAACTCTCTCAGCATTTCCTCACAGAAGAGGTGCCACAGCCCTCTTGAACATCTTAATAGCCTCTTGTAGACTTGTTCCAAATGGGCCAGACTGAAAGAACCTGAAACCAGGATTTTGAAATAAAGTTCTGTCACTGGTCTTGAATGGGAAGTCCTACACTGTTTTGTGAAAATGTTCCTACGTATCAAAGATCAAACAGCCATGGCTCTGCTTTCTGCTTGAGTAGCTCCATCTTTGTTATCCTGTTCATAAAAAAAAAGGGAAAAACAGTGTATATCAGCCCGATGGTGTGGGGAGAAGCTGGTGAAGGAGCTGGGAACTGCTCTGTACCATCCTTTGAGAAAGCCAAAGCCCGTTTGCCTTTGCCATGGAGTACTAAATGTGTAGCTGCTTTGGGGTAACTATTAAGTGTGAGATGCAGTTATTCCTGAGACTAAAGAGGGATAAGGTACCTAAACCCATTAAACTAATTTGAAAATACCAGTCTAAAAAATTGCACATTGTTTCACTATAGCACTAATGTAGAGAGGTATTTCTCCCAGGTTTTCCTGGAGTAACAATGATTATTAAGCAGCTACTGATTTTTGCATGCTGCAGGGAGGGAAAACCACAGTCTTTTAATAATATTCTGTGTATGTAAATGGCTCACTGCCATGTGAATGTTTTGATCATTCTATTAACCAAGCAATAAATACACAAAAAAAGAGGTGGGGAACTGAGGTTGTATTTTTTCCTTACCAACCTCTAAGATAATCTGTTTCATAGGGATGTGTGTAAAAAAGCAGACATAACTTTCAGTATCTTTCAGGTCCATCACCCACTATTTTCCTTTGGTGGTCTCATCATACTTAGGGAGATAGATGGGTATATCAGGAAATTATCTACACGTAATTTGTCATATTTGGGCTCCAGTGACAACAGACTCTCTGGTTTGGAAGAGCCTAGGTTTAGCATGGTAAGGAAAAGAAATAACTCCTTACCCTGAGGGCTGAGTTCTTCCCATGCAGCACAGAGGGCAGCTGAAAGCTGTGTGGGGAAACTAAGCTGCTGAAGCATTTTGTGTTTAACGTGGCATGAGAATACGGATGAGATGAGCTGCTCTTCCCCACTGCCAACCCTTGAACTTAAGACTGAAAGAAATCCTAATGGGATTATTTCAGAAAGTTCCCCTGAAGAAAGTGGAGAGGTTATAGAAACAAAATCTATTATCCGTCATCCCGTCATTAACAAAGTGCAACAACTGGCAGAAAAATTGTTGGCCTAAACTTGAGACGTCAAAAAATAGGTAAGAAAAATAGACTGGGGAAATATTCCCTGGGAAAGGGAAGGGATTGGATGGTACTGCTAGCCCTCTTCATCTCTCATTTTTAGGAGTCTATTATGTTATTTTGTAGAGTGAAGAGTGGTTGAAATGATTAATGGACTGCAGGGCTTGACGTGCGAGCAGGCGGCCAAACGAGTGAATGTGTGCAGCAAGCTCAGCCACAGGGAGGGATTCCTGAGTGCTGCTGGCTGGGCAGGCAGGGGTGCTGCACCCTGCAATTTAAGGAGGTGTAATTAGCTGAAACAAAGCAACAATTAGCCAAGAAAATCTTTCAGCACAACATTTTATTGTGCCTACCTGTGATCTCCGTCAGGAGCGACAGCTCGCTCTGTGCCCCTCAGCTGCAGTGCTGGCATCCATGGCTCACTCACTCCCAGTCCATGCCATCCCTCACCACAGTTCAGGGCATGTGCTCTGCTCCCCAGGCTGGCTCTGCAGCCCCCCTTTACCACAGAGCCATCATGGGCTGTCTCCCACTAAGCCCCAGAGAAGCCAGAAGGTATGTTCCATCCCACACTGTGTTTAAATGACAAGGGACCATAGGTCAAAGGGGAAAAACATCCCAGATGAAAAGAATAGGCTGGATTAGACACAGAAGGTGCAAAATACTAATTTCAGAAAGGTCTCTGCAGGTATGAGGGCTCTGCTGACACCACCCCTTGGAGGAACCAGCTGGGGTAGAAGGATTCCTACTTCATGACCATCCCCTTCTACCTGCCAAGCCAGACCAGCTGCCAGTTCAGCTGCAGACTTGGAGCAGGAATTGAGAGCAGCAGATGTTGCAGCCTGCTGAAAGCTTGCTGGTGGCTGAGTGTTTGAGCTCCTAGAGGAGAGCTCTTGTGGAGCAGGCCACTGGCTGACTGCAGGATTGCAGCACACCATAATTTTGGATGATTTCAGTGTTTTACTCTGAAACTTCCTCATGGAGGAAAATGTATCAGGATCTTCCTAGCACTCTGTAAAACCACTCAAAGTAGGTCCTGCCTCTCCACTGCCTTGCTGGAGTCTTGCTGAAGGGCTGCAGTGCTGTTGGTAGAGGCTTTGTGTTGTGTTGTTTTGGAAAAGTGATAGGACTTCTTATATGTGTAGTTAGATTTGAGTCTATTTGATCCCTAAGCAAAGGAGAGAGGAAATGATATTGTGTGAGCATCTTCTGTCCAGGGAGAGGGGAGGGGATATATTTTTTTAAAAAGGAAAGAGAACATTATCTGGCTTTTTCACTTTTATCCTGACACAATCATGTCCCATAAGCCCTCAGATATGAAATAAAACACGCACAGTTTACTCTTGCTTTAGGCCCACATTCTGTCCAAATAAATCTCACAGAATGTGAAACCACAAAAACTGCTCCACTGTGTCAGACCAGAGGCTCAGCTGCTCCAGCATTGCCCTTTAACACTACCCTGTTACAGCTTATGTAAAGGTTTCTTATCCACACAGTGGGTTTCCACAATGGCATAATGCTGTTTTCCATTTTATCCTCTGCCTTATGCTGCTAATTTTTAATAGTCTGTTTGTCATTCTGGCCACTGCTGAAGACTGAGGTGAAGTTTTCAGAAAACAGTCTAGTGTGAGGCACTGCTGGTTATGTAAAGTTGTTCCTCACTGTGTTCATTGCTTGGCACTTGTTAACTCTTAATTTTGTCTGTGCTCCCCGTGGCTGGCTTTGGTTGATTGCTGGTTCTGTGAGATGGGCACCAAGCAGGGTGCTGGACCTGCCTGTGATGCTGCATGATGGCAACTAAATTATTTGTTTTTTTCTTTTTCTCTGTTTGCTGAGGAGGCTAATGAACTTCATAGAAAACATGATAAAATAATATATTATACTCATTGTAAATCTGTTTTATTCTTCTTTCTAAAAGCTGTGATGTTCATCTCCGAGGTAAATGATTATGGTCTTTTGTTCTGCATAGCAAAAGATGTGATGGAGATTGTGACTGCTGTGTAATATTAATATAAATAAGGTCAGCTGTACACAGTCTCTCTGATGCTTCTGTTTTACTTCTCTGTCTTTTTTATTTTACCTCTTTAGACCTCGTAGTTATTCAGTGATTTTTTTTATTAAATTATTTATTGTAGCCAGATGATTGATGTTGTTTCACTTTGGTTCTTTGCAGCTTCCCAATTCTTTAGTTGTCAAAATGACAAGCACTCAGTGATTAATTAAAACCTTGATTTTGCTTTGTTATTGTTCATCTTCAGTCAAATATAAATTCTTATGTATTCCAGAAAATAATAAATATTCCCCAAATGCAGGTTTCTAAACTTCAGATCAAGGAAAACCTTCATTTATTTTTCATTATTAATTTTTTATTATATTTAATTTTTTATATATGCACACATGTATATATAAAAAAAATTCTTCTGAAAAATGTTAAGTTGAAAACTTTATATAAGAAACCTGCAAGCATGGCCTGATGTTGGATGGTAATCTGTGTAAACTTCCTCACAGAGCTCTCTTTTTTCTGAGAAAGGTGAGATAAATTAAGAGTGGCTCCTTGTCAGGACTGACAAACCCCTTCACTCTAACTGGCATTAATTGCAGTGCATTTTTTTGGTGTTGTGGGCATATAGCATGCATTCTCTCAGCTATATTGAAGAGTTTGGTGTTGAAAGATACATCTGAGTTATTTACCTTAAGATCTCTTTATAGTTGATAGAAAGAAATAAGCACTCCCAAAGGTGCAATTCGTCTCACACTGAAGGAGACATCTAGCATGAGGTGCTGAAGTGCATCCTATTCCCTGGTAAGAATGAGACAAGCCTTGACATTTGTTCAGGTAATTCCCACTCAGAGGTACCTAGGTCTTGAGGTGACTGATCTATTTTGTGTAGCTGGACACAGAGAAAGCAACATCTCCCAGCTCCTGAGCTGGGCCTGGGAAAGGTTTCTCCTGTCCTATCCTGTTGTGTGCAAGAGCTTAGTGCAGTGAGAGCTGCTGTGAATGGCAGAACAGATCCCTCTGGACCATTCAATGTGCAGAAACATAGCAGCCCAAGCTGGCCCAGCCTCTGCAGTGTTGGGGTGGGACTCTGCACAGAGCTTTCTGTGGGTGTTGGAGGGAAGATATTGAAATGGCAAAGCAACCACAGGCACTGAGTGTTCTCCTCTGGTGGGCTGCTTGACCAGCATGCCAATCAGCCTTTACCCCTGGAACAGCCACTCCTGATTCCTCTCGGGAAGAGCTGATGGGTTGGCTGGAAATGCTTTAAGGTATGTTTGGCTTTCTGGAATTGCTTTCACAGACCAATTTCTTTTTCATGGGGTCTCATGTGAGAATAAACTCATTAGCTTTCTGATATGATTCCCTGAATGGCTGACTCATGAAATCTTCTAAAGTTTTAAATTTTCATGTACGTTGCACATCAGATTTTGCTGGTAAACTGAATTTAGCCTTCTTTTCAGTCTTTATTTAGGTTTTTTATCTAATTTATGCTGGTGCTTCTCATTTCTTGCTTCCTCTGCTTAATGTTCCCAAAGATGTGATTGACTGCACCTGAAGTTACAGCTTCTTGGCCTGTTAGAAAAAGAAATGAATTTGCCCCAGTAAATTACTAAGCTAAAATTCATATGATAATACTTTTGCTGATTGGTTATAGTCTTCCATTATGGAAAACTCAATAAAATCTTAATTAGAAAAAAACCCAAAAAAACAGATAAGGAAAAAGCAAGTAAAACCATTTTTTAAAACCTCCTGAAGTTCCCTATTCTTTATCAGTTCCTTTGATGGTATTGAATAGATACTTACTCTGCTTTGGAGCTCTACAAATGTCATTGCTGAGCTACTGATTCTGCTGCAAGGACGAGGATCAGATGAGGAGAATTCGAGGTATGAAAGAGTGTGTCCACTGCCAAAGTGAATACCTGTGCATATTCCATAAAAGGTTTTTGCATATGTGATTTTTAAATTTTTGCCAGCCACTCTCATGTCGTCCTGATGTATTGTTAAACATGGAATGACCTTTTCATGTAGTTTCAGTTATAGAGTGTAAAGAAACCTCCCCACCATTCTGCATCATGAATGTGCACAACAGAAAGGGATGAAGAGATTTCTTCCTGCTATAAAACCTGTTTGACTGTATTGAACCCAAAAGAATGAGAGACAGCAAGAAAGCAAATTTGACAAGTTCCTCCCACCCCCTTTTTTGCCAGAAGAATTAATTGCATGTTTCCTATGAAGCAAAGCACAATAGGGTTTTATGGTACATTTCTTGTGGTTTTGTTACATTGCCACTGAAAATACAGAATTTTCTGCAGGTATGTATATGTGGTGTGAAGCATTTCCTCACAGAAATCTGAACAAAAGCTTAAGGCTCAGATGAAGAAGTGGTTTGGACATCATGAGACTCAGAGTGGCAATTGACTGGTGGCAAGGCTTTACTGGAGACCAGGTTAGGGGCCATCCTCTGTCCTTGATGCCATGGAACAGATGATTTTGCTTAGATAGACACAGTTTAACACTCATGTTAATTCCCAGTCCATAAAATAAGATTTCTAGTTTCAAACTACTTTTTGGGACCATCTTTGGGCTGGGAGAACTCCTGGATGATGGCCAGGCATTGTCAGGGGGATGATGAGTTGGCAAAGGCCATATCAAGGACAACACTGACACTTGACATGTCTGGATGGTCACATGATGGTGCTTGAACCTGTTCACTCAGTTTTCTTTCTTTTTTCTTTTCTTTTTATCTTTTCTTTTCTCCTGTAAGGCAGACACTGTGGCATATGGATTAAATGGGAAAAAGCTAGGAAACCAAGGCAGGGATGGCCTGAAGTGGGGAACACTGGGACACCTAAGCCAACTAATAAAATCCAGAAAAGGGGGTGGTATCCCCCAAGGGTCAATACTATGCCCTGTATTGTTTAACTAATTCCTCAGTGGCTTGGATGAGGTCATAGAGTCCTTTCACAGGAAGTTTGCTGATGATACAAAACTGCGAGGAGTGGCTGCTTTGCTGCCTTTCAAAAAGATCTCTGAACTCCTTCTTTACTTGTGCAAAACATCTGCCCAGCCATGGAACTTAAAATTAGAAAGAAAAGTTTTTTGTAAATACTCCAGGCAACTCAGCAAGTTATGAAATGATAAAGTGTTTTAATTCTTTGCTGAATGTAGGAACCTGAGTTCTATAATTAATAGACTTTAAAATATTTCAATATAATTATTTCCTTAATGATGCATCCATGTACATTAATCCCTTAAACTTCCTTGAAGAGTTTTACTTTTTTTCCCCAGATTTTTGCCTCAGGCAAAATTTACAGTTTATTTGTCTGCTTTCCACAGGACTGCATTCATAGTCATAGAATTTCAATTCAACTTTAGGCTGGCCTATACAGTGATGTTAGTGAGTCCTTTATCTCAGTGAGTAGTGATGTAAAGGATTTAAACTCACTCCATTTGCTGTCTTTATGAAATTTTGAAGCTGGATGTAGCTAGAAAACACTTTTGTGCCTTCCCACCTGCTGCTGTGCCTTTTTGCTACAAATGAGGTTGCCTTGTCTTTTAAAACATTTGTGCTTTATCTTTATTAAAGATAATGGCAATTTTTCCCATATGCCAATGGAGTATGTCTGTCAAACTTGAATGCAAAGAACATGTAATTCTTCCCTGTAGGTGGGATCAGAATATTGTCACTGTTCTTTCAATAATATGTCACAAAGTATTTAGATCAAAATAGTTAAGTACTATAAGATTGCTGTTTGAAGGTATTATTTGTCTGTTCCACAATCAATAAGGCTGAGGTCTTCAAAAACATTGTTACATTCAAAAAATAATCATCTTTATGCACAAACATTGCATGAAATTTCCTAAGTCTAATAGTCCCAATATTTGAGGCATTTGATCTTTTAAAATATATTTTAACTTTTGAATGGATCATTTTATATATAATGTTTGGATATTTTCAAAGATTGAAGAACATTATTGCATGGAAACTGAACAAACTTTTTATCAAAAAAGTTGCAGTTACAAGACTCCAACACTGCTTAATTTTTCCACCTGAGCTAAAAGGTTAGCTAAGCTTGTTTGTTATTTCACATTCTATGGTGGATGCCCCATCCCTGGAAGTGCTCAAGGCCAGGTTGGATGGGGCTCTGAGCAACCTGGGATAGTGAAAGGTGTCCCTGCCCATTGCAGGAGAGTTGGAACTGGATGGACTTTATGGCCCCTTCCAACTCAAACCATTCTGTGATTCTATGATTCTGAGAAGAAACAAAAATGCAGGGAAAATGTGATTCCCACATCTTGAAATGTCTTCTATGAGCTGAAGATTATTGTTGGAGTCTGGTTTGGATCAATCTTGGTTCCTTGGAACTGAAAGAGCTGAGGCTCCTGACTTCAAGAGCTTAGTTCAGCCATCACAGAATCACACATAATCACAGAATCACTAGGTTGGAAGAGACCTTCAAGGTCATCAAGTCCAACCTATGCCCTGTCACCTCTGCCATCCCTTGCCTCTCCCAGGAGAGGGCTGCAAGGACTGGATCATGACTTTTCTGTGCTGCACGTTATGAAGGCAATGGTGTTCAAACTGTTATCACAATTGTTAACATCAATGACAAAGAGGAAGAAGAAAGAAAGACTCGCTTAGAGTACATTTAGAAATTTCTGATTCTCCAACCTTGATGAGATCCTGCTCAGGTTTGTGAAAACCCTAGCTGAAGCAATCCCAGCACTCTCTCAGTACATTTTGAGAATGTGTGGAGGTGGATCAAGTTTTGGAAGACTGGAAAAGGGCAAAAATAAGATAAATTTAAAAAATGAAAAAGTCAAAAGGGGTTATAGAATGATGGGCCAATTCTTTTTGTTGGAACATACTAGATAAAGAAATCCAACAGTACTTTTGTAGGGCACCTAAAAGCACACCAGATGAGTAAGTAGTAAAATGTTGGCAGTATGCAGTGAGTGTTAGCTCATTTGTCAGGATTTAATCATATCAGATCAATCCAAAATCTTTTCATGTGAAGTAACATGCCTTAAGGGTATAGACATGGTATAGCTAGGCTTTGTTCAGGGTCTCACATAACACAAGCAAGTTGGGGTTACTGTAAAGTGGGGACAAAGGTGTCTGGGGATGCTACATTCAAAGCAGCTGCCAGCACTTTGCTGTCAAACTGCTATGATGAATTGAGGATCTACCCTAGGCTTAGTATGTTCAATGCTTTCATTATAATCCAATACCAGGTCATTAGAATAGGCTTATTAAACCTGCAAGTGAAATGTATCTGAAAGAGGCAACAAACAGATCGAAAGATACGAATTAATTCAGAATTATCACAACAATTTAGAGAAATAGTGTTGAGAACAATACAGAATTTAATTAAAACAAATGCATGGCTCTGCACTTACATAAGGATAAACAGCTGAGAAAATACAATAAGAAAAATAGAGATAAGACAGGTAACAGTCTTGCAAAGAAGTATTTGGACATTACAGTGGGTCACAAAAGGAATGTAGGTTAAGAGTATTATGCTGTTTGTATTGGTTTTGCCTCGGAAGGTTTGGGTAGCTGACAGCAGAGGGGCTACACGGTGACTTCTGTGAGAAGCTGTCAGAAGGTAGCACCTCTGGGATAATGTATTTTAGAAGGGTGAAAAAACCTGTGCAACTACAGCTGGAGTGAAGATTGAGAATACGTGAGAGCAACAGCTCTGCAGGCAGCCAGGTCAGTAAAGGGGAGGCAGGGGTGCTCCAGGTGCCAGAGCAGAGATTCCCCTGCAGCCCCTGGTGCAGCCCATGGTGGGGCAGCTGTGCCCTGCAGCCCAGGGAGGCCCATGGGGCAGCAGAGATCCACCTGCAGCCCAAAGGTGGCTGTGGTGCTGTGGGAAGGCCATGCTGGAAGAGCCTCCTGGCAGGACTTGTGGCTCCACGGAGAAAGGAGTTCATGCTGCAGCTGACCTGCTGGCAGGAGTTGTGATCCTCTAGGGCACTCTTGCTGGAGCAGCCAGTGCCTGAAGGAGCTGCAGCCCGTGGAGGGAGCCATGCCAGAGCAGTTTGAGCAGAACTGTAGCTGTGGAAAGGACCCTGCTGGAGGAGCTCATAAAGGACTGACTTCCTTGGGAGGGACCTGCACTGGAGCAGGAGGAGTGTGAGGAGTCCTCCCCCTGAGGAGGAGGAGCAGCAGAGACAAGGTGTGATGAACTGACCACAGCCCCCATTCCCCATCCCCCTGTGACACTGGGAGGAAGAGGCAGAGGAATGGGGAGTGAAGCTGAGCCTGAGAAGAAGGGAATAGTGATGGGAATGTGTTTTAAGATTTGGTTTTATTTCTCATTACTCTATTCTGGTTTGATCTGTAATAAATTAACCTGATTTCCCCAAGTGGGGTCTGTTTTGCCCATGACAGTCACTGGTGAGTGACCTCTCTCTGCCCTTATCTAAACCCATGAGACTTTTATTATATTTTCTCTCCCCTGCCCAGCTGAGGAGGACAGTGACAGAGTGGCTTTGGTGGGTGCCTGACTTCCAGCCAGGGTGAGCCCACCACACTGCTGTACAGAGGTCAAATATCACACTGGGATTTATAAACAGCAGCATAGTCTGTAAAATTTGCAACATAATTCTTCAGAACATTGTTATGATTTCTTGGAGGTTAACCAGCTGGAGGAAGTCCAGAGGGAGGCTATGAGTAAAGTTTGGGAATCTACAAAGTATTTGGTGTCCTTAGAACACACAAGATAGAAAGGAGATGTTTTATCAGTGTATGAATACATAAAAAAGCTGCAAAAAGAATCCCATGGCTGTGAAGAGTAAGGCAAGAAATAATTATCTCAAGCTGCAGACAGAGATTTTTTTCTTAGAATTTTAGGAATGGTAAAGGTATTCCTTTTCCCATAGTAGGAATTGGTAGGCATTGTGGTTGCTTAAGAACTTTTCACAATGCTCATCACTAGAGATATTAAAGAACAGGCTCAGCAAGCAGGGATGAGATAGTTTGGGAATATGACAGCTAGAGTAGTCCCTTGTTATAGGATGAAAAATGAACTAGATAATCAGTTTGAGTGCCTTCCAACCAGTCTGTGTTTGTGCAATTTTGTTGTCTATCTAGACCTGGTACAGGGCAAAAAACTGTAACAGCAAACTGTCTCTGTTCTTATCTGCACCATCCCCTGTTCCCTGCAGGTCTGTGGCAGGTCCAGAGAGCACGAGCACAGTTGCAGTGGCTCCTCTATCATAGTGATGAGTAGTATTTCTAAGTGATAACAGTAATTATAATTATATGTATAACATATATATAGAAAACACCAGTCTGGGCTTGAGTGTTGAGCTGCTGGAGAGTCAGAAGGCTAAACAGAGGGATCTGGACAGGCTGGATTGATGGGTCGAGGCCAATGGTGTGAGGTTCAAACAGGCCAAGTGCTGGTTCCTGCACTTGGGTCACAACAACTCCTGCAGTGCCACAGGCTGGGACAGAGTGGCTGGAAAGCTGCACAGTGAAAAAGGACTTGGGAGTGCTGGGGACAGCAGCTGGACATGAGCCGGAGTGTATCTGGGTGGACAAGAAGGCCAATGGCACCTGGCCTGTGTCAGCAATAGTGTGGTCAGTGGGACCAGGGCCGTGACTGTCCCCTGTGCTGGGCACTGGTGAGGTTGCAGCTCAAATCCTGTGATCAGTTTTGGACCCCTCTCTGCAATAAAGACACTGAGATGTTGGAGCATGTCCAGAGAAGGGCAGCAGAGCTGGTGAAGGGTCTGGAGCACAAGTCTGATGAGGAGCAACTGAGGGAACTGGAGGTGTTTAGATGGGAGAAAAAGAGATTCAGAGGGGACATTATCACTCTCTGCAATGCTGTGAAAGGAGGTTGTAACCAGGTCAGTGTTGGTCTCTTCTCCCAGGTAACAAGGATGAGAGGAAATAGCCTCAAATTGTGCCAAGGGAGGTTTAGACTGGATATTAAGAAATATTTCTTTAGTGAAGGTGTTGCCAAGCGCTGGAACAGGCTGCCCAGGGAAGTGTTGGAGTCACCATCCCTGGAGGTGTTAAAGGATGTGTTGGTGTGGCACTTACAGACATGGTTCAGTGATGGGCTTGGCAGTGCTGGGTTAATGGTTGAACTTGATGATCTTAAAGGCCTTTTCTAACCTAAGCAATTCTAAGATTCTAAATTTGTTGTTGTTCAATGGCCAGTGAAGCAAACTGTTTCTTCAGACACCTATATAAATGTTCTGACTCCCAAAGGTTGAATAGCTGTGACTTCTACATAAATTACTGTGAACTTCAAACTATTGAGACTTCTGCAGTTTAGATTCTTCTGCAGAAACCTTTAATGGTCTTTAAAAGGATAAATTATTTTTATTTAAGCGTTGCTTATGTTCAAATCAGAGCTGACATTTTGAAAAGTCAATGTACAATGAAATGCCAGAAAAATATTTGTTAGACTTCTTGTCATTTGTGGTCATGCTACCCCTCCTGTTTTTTGTAAAAACAGGAAGATATTAACCTCATGTATGTCTGCAGTCAATGTAAGAACTCCTGTTCCCTAGTGATCTTCAAAGCAAAAATACCTGGAATAAACATGAGGGCTGTGCTATATCATAAGGAGCCATGATTCTTCCTTTAGCACAGACCTTAGCAAAAACAAGCAAACTGCAAACAAAGATCATGACAGCCTTTCTTCCTGATGTCTGTACAGGGTATTGGTGGATCTTTCTTTTGATGCTGCAATAGTAAATAACAGATTTTGCTGTATGCTTGGAAGACTTCAAAGCTTCCTAGTGCTTTCAATTTTATTAAAATGTTCCACAGCCAGGTATGTTCAATATGTTTTTTGAATTTCATTGGCAATATCACTCACTATCTGTGCTTTGAAATGTTAGTGGGTTTTTATTTGTTTGTTTGTTTGTTTTTGTTGTTGGCTGCTTGTTTTCATTTGGTTATTTGACCATAGCACTACCATTAACAGCCAAATAAACTATGAAAGAGAAAACTATACCCTGCAAAGTGTTGCTATTGCTTGGAAATAATTACTGCAGTTCCAGTGCAGGAACACTGGTGGCCACAAGGATCCTTCAAAGGTGAGTGGTTGGCAGCTGGATAATAAACTGTGTTTTGAATTAGCCCCTGTTTAGATCTCTGATGGAGAAGGTGAAATGGACTTGTTACTTCCCTTTGATGGTGTGTATGAGGGCCAGATTGCAGAGGCTGCCTAGCTTGGGTGGGATCTGCAATTATGATTTGGCATTTCTTTTCCCCAGTGGATGGTGGAGTACAGTGCATATAAATGTCTATTTCACCATGTGGAGACACAAAGTGTTCCCAGCCCTGGCTGGGGAATGAGTGCAGAGATGAGAGGCTCTGTGGTGGGACTGTGGCTAAAGAAGGACTATTAGGTACCTCAGAAATCTGCTGCTGCTGTCTGCCCTTTCCTTCACTGTGGATGCCCCAGCTTTCTGGGTAATGGAAGATATCATCTGACATAATTCTGAAGTATTTTCATAGTAATTGTTCCCATATGTTGGTAAGCAAGAGTGAATTCTTGGAAGTGTTGTAGGTACTACACTCTTTTTTTGGAAATTACTGGTTACTAATTCAAGCAGGCCGAGGGGTCAGAGACAGTTTTACAAGTCTTTATGCTTTACATGGAATGTCTTCCCTTTTCCAGCTGTTGCTGAAAGCTTAAAATTATGAGAATATTTGTTTAGGGCAGGCCTAAACCACAAAGATTTTATGTGAGTTTGGACTAGCAGTTTGTCATTTTGGAAATTCTTTTAAGGATGAGCCTGAATTCCCAGGCTTATAATTATTTTTTTGATTTGGACTCATCCCTAAATTTTATTCCCACTTCTATTTTTATACTCCCATGAAAGGACAGAATATCTCAAAAAAAAAAAAAAAAGGCAACTTCAGACAAGAATAATAAAAAAATCAAGTGCTCTTCCCTTCTTCCAAACTTCCCTTTATGAGGGGGGTATGTCTCTGAAAGTCTGCAAAGGTTTTTGTGAACAAAAGAGCTATTAGGACTCTAATTTAGGTCCAAGTTTCGTTCCACTCTTCCTACAAAACTCTTGCTAGGGTGATGTCCAGGCTGTCCTTCTGCTGTCCATATCACACATAAGTTCTTCAAACATCTCATACAGTCCACAGAAGTGTTAGTGGTACATGCTTTGATGTTCTTCAACCTGCTTGTTGTTCCTCATATCTCAGGAGTAAAGATATTTGTTGAAATATAAGTGGGTAAAAAAAGGGAATGGACAAGCAATCCAGCATTTGAGGTTGGAACTCCTAGGATTTTAAGAGATAGATAACAAGGACACCTAGAATACAAACTCTTACTACCAACATTTCTGGAAGGGAAAATATAAACTCATGCTTAAAGATTTAAGGCTGACTCTAACTCCAAGGGATTAGGCTGAGATCTTTATGGAAGCAGATTATTTTTATCTTTTCTCAAAGCCTTCTCTGAAGCATCTTGTGATGGTCATGAATAGGGATAAGATATTGTAATAGATCATCGTGAGCTGAGATGACTTTTCCTGGGTGATGCAGTCCTTCCTATCACTATGGCTAAACACAGACAAAGAAAACTGAAAGGAGCCCTTGGGTACCTCTACTGTCTCTTGTACAATTTTTCTGCAAAATGTCTTCACAGTAAGGAACAAAATGTTCTGGTTTTCTCTCTCTTTTTCTGCCAATTGCATCTTCTATCTGGAAATTATCTCTAAAATACCCCAAAATGCTGGTATTCAACATGGAGATGACCAGTAGGCACTATTTTACAACTGCAGAAGAAAACATTTGGAGTGAAATGGACTTTTTCAGACACTATCTTTTATATTTAACAGGTGATGTGAGCACTGATTGTTGCTGTTGACAGTGATGTGAAAGCATGGAAGATGTAGAGCTGTCCTGTCTGCTGCTGAGAAAGTACTGGGAGCAGAACCTGGTCCTTGGAGAGCTCCAGGGGCAAAGAAACAAGAAGGTTCTGTTCCCCAAATTCCTTGTCTATCTTGTAAATTTTTAAAAAGTTCACAGTGAGGAGTCTAAGGGAGAGGAACCTATGGATCCATAGGGGCAAAAGCATCAACCAGAGTGGGCACAGAAAACTAACAGGGCAAGTCCCTGTTTTGTGCAAGCCCTTGCCTCACCTCCTCAGAGGTTTCTCTATTTACCATCATCAGTACCTGGTTGTCAGAGAAAGTATTGCTCAGTCCTCCTCATGAGCTGCTTAACACCAGAGGTGGGAGCTGCACATACATATTCCAGTCCTTCCCCCACAAATACTTGTCATTAAATGTGACAGGCTTCTGAAGAAGTATTGTTACTTGTAAATAAAATATGGTTGCTAAGAGACACTATGATTAACATGCTGACAATACAACCTTCTTTGATTGTTTGGGCACCAATTGTCTGCTTCTGTAATCAGTGAGGAAATAATTTTTTGGAGGAGATTTGTCAGGCTGAGAAAGCTAGGTTTTTTTTAGTATCTTTTAAAATTAAATTAGAGTCTAGTGTTTTCATACAAAGAAAAGGTCTCCAAGCCATAACTTTTCTAGGTTTTTTTTTGGCACATCTTAAGTTTTGTGTTTCTGTTTATGTTAATTTTTCAGCTGGGAAAATAAGGTTAGCGTTAATAATGTATCTGTCAAAATATTCAAATAAAACTGGAAGCTTGGGCTCATTAAATTTTTATGTGTAAATTCTATATATTAATTTTCTTTTTGCTGGTTCTAGTGTCATTTTGAATTTCTCCTACTTTCAAATTCTTCCAAGTTATTTGGGACTTTTGAAATTAACTTTTTTGATCTACATCTAGAAACCACCCGCACCATTATTCCTGTTCAGAGCAAGGGATTTCTTTTCCATTAGGGGGAGACAGAAAATGGTGGTGATTCTTCTTTTTCCAGGAGATTGAGTCTGGTGCTAATGGGTGAGGCGTGGTGGAAGAAGATGAGCACACAGAACTCATCCTTCTCAGGCTGAAAATTACCCTCCTCACCTCCTGTAACTGGATGTGTAACTGCACTTGCATATGTTGTAACAGATGGTGTTTCACTGAAGAATGGCTGAAAACGGCACCTTCCTACCCAATGTTTCTGCCTGCTGTGTGTATTTAGAGTCGTGTCTTCTTACTACAGTGTTTAAAAAGAAGTTGTATTGCCTATTAGTCTTGCAGAGCCAACTGAGAGATGATGGGTGGCATCTCTTTCCTGCTAATGTTAATGGTATTCCAAGCACAAAGCACCTGTGCTAGCACACGGAAAACAAAGGTTCTGCACAGGTACCTGTGTAGGCACAGCCTGCAGGCAGTGAAGATTCCTGCTGGAGCCCAGTTCAGCCTGGATGTTCTCTGTGGTGGTGACAGATACAAAGACAAAAATCCCTCTTCTGAGACCCTACAATAAACGTTCACTTCCAGAATTTCAGAAAAATAAACTTACTGTACTTTTATTTCTACTTGGGGATGGACTAAACCATAAGTTTTGCAACACAACACCTGTGTGTTCACTGTTCTTGTGTAATAAATGCGGATGATTATGCCACAAGTGAGAGAAGGGTGCCTTGGAGTAGCTATACCTGTTAAAAATAAACTTAAATGCATGGATGTTTACCTACTGATTGAAAAGCACTATGACTTTCAGAAGGAGCAGAATGCCCTAGAAGATAAGTAGAAGAGTAAAGAAAATAGGTGATTTGTAGTCTGTCGAGCCGTACAAAGAAAGGTAACGGTTTTGCTGTTAAACACACAGACACAAAATCAAATTTCCCCTTCCACCAAGTGCAAACAGATTACATCTAACCAGTGTAGCGTTGCTTAAATAAATGTTCCTGGGTTCTATTGGACAGTTGACTGAAACCCTGAGGTTTGATATTTGAATACAGAGATTGGTGACGTGCATATCTACCCACAGAGTGATTATGCTGAGTAACACAGGTAATCCTGATTATCCTATGGCACATAAATATTGGGGGTACCAAAGATGGTATTCTTGGTTTGACAGATTTCAAGGCCAGAAAGGTGGTCTGTGACTGTCTAATCTAAACTCTTCCTCAGTCTGGAGATGTAATTTCTCTGAAAAGCTGAATTATACCACCTATTTCAGAAAGCTATTTAAACCCTTCTTAACAACTCAGACTAATTGTGAGCTGGCACGTCACAAAATTTCATTTTCTAGCTTGTGTCTTATTTCATTTTCTATGTTGTGCCTTGTTTCAAGGTTAAATTTTCTAACTCCAGCTTCCAGTCATTATGTCTAATTATGATTTTGTCAGCAGGTTTGAGAACCACAGTACTGGATGGTGTTTTCATGTGTGAGGATCTGCACAAGCGCCTCAAGTCAGCTTTCAGCCTTCTCTGTTAAATTAAGTTGAGCTCTTTAAGACTCACATCTTTATGTTTGTTTTCCAGTCTCTGGTCTAAGTTGTCTTTTTTTTTTTTTTTTTTTTTTTTTTTTTTTTTTTTTTTTTTTTAATGTCTCTGTGATTTCCATGTTCTTCTGGAAGACCTGAGTTGAGAACTAGGTGTCTTATTGTAGTGGAAGTTTTAGAACAGCAGGTAATACTTCCCTACTTCTATTTGATAATCACATTTTATATAACCAAGGGTCACATTAATCCTTTTGTCAAAGCATTACTTTGAGAGCCTATTTTGAGATGATTATCCACAATGACTCACAAGTCCTTTCCTGAGCTACTGCTTTCTGAAAGAGTCTCACTGTACCTATAATTTGTATTCCTCGTCCCCAGATGCATTGCTCTGCATTTGAGTGTCCTTAAATTAGTTTTGTTGGAATTTAACTATTTTAGCAGACATTTCAGGTAGTTCTGCATCAGAGCCTCATCTTTGCTACCTATTACCCTGCTCTGTTTTGTTCGTATGCTCTTTCCAGTCCATTGCTCCTTCTATAAATGGAGCAATGTCTATTTGGGGGAAGCTTGTAGAAGAACTTGTGCTCACTGATTTCTTTATTGCCACTTTCTGAACGCTGTGAGATATTTTATTTTTATCTAATGTACAGTCTGTGCTAATTCTGCACGATCCAAGTTTGTTTTTAAACCAAAGTGTTTTGTGGCACTAAGTCAAATGCCTTAAAAATGAAGAATGCTGTGCCAACACATTCACCTTTATCAACAGGGCCTATAATCCTGTCATAAAAAACAATGTTTATTTGACAAGATTTACTTTCTACAAAACCATGCTGAGTGGCATAAATTTAGCCACTGTTTGTTGATAGAATCCTCATTTAACTGTTCCATGCACATCAGAGAAATTTTTCAATGGCCCCTAGGTTATCTCTTTTACCTCTTATTAAACACTGGAATTACATTGTTTTCTAGGAAATATCAGCATCCCAACTTTCTAAGATCTCTTAAAAATTACAATTAAACTAAAAATATTATTTCAGCCCTAAAAAAAAAAAGTTTGTATCTAAGGTATAAATATGTGTTCAAATATTTTATTTTAATGTTATCTTATGCTAGTATTTTGATAGAGATGAAGTTTAGTTAGAAGGGGTATAGAACACTTTTTTGTTTTAGATATCAATGTGTATTTATGACAAATGTTTCACTTTCCTGTATCACTGTTGAGAATTCTTCCATCTGCATCTCCTGAAACAAAACTTTCAGCTGACCTAATATCACCCTTCCTCCTCATACCTGTGAACACTAATCCTCATTTCCTGAAGCCCTAGCTATGCCTAACATTAAAGTAATTTAACTAACTTTCTGAGAAGTCACCTATATTTTAAGTTGTTCACCATTCATTTATTTCCTACTTACCCATTTTAGATATAATTCATTGATATTTCAAATCTCATTTTAAAACACTGTCTTACTTGTTGTAAGAAAGAAACTTGTGGAATTATCTTAAAGAACCAGGAATGGTATTCCTCTCTCCTTTTAGATTTATCAGGTTAAAACACCTAAATTTCAGCAAACCACTCTGAAATTTTTTACTGAGAGAAATAAGCACTACTAGGGGGCAATTTAATTGATTTATCTTAGAGAGCTCTTTTAGGTTGGGATGAACTGCTTAATGGAAGTGCTGATTTCTGCCCTGAGGTACCTAAGTTAGCATTAATGCTTGTGAGTTTTAGATGTCTGTGTTATGGTGTACAACTCCCACCTTTCTTTTTAGTAACAAACTGAACCAGTTGTCCAGAAAACATCCCTGAAGTTAAGGTCACCCATCAGAAATCAGGCTTTCTTTCTACATCCTCAAGAGAGGATTTTAGGGAGGCTGAGTGAAAATGCATGCCCATCAGTAATTTTTCTCTGCTAATCCATAATCATTCAATGTTCTGTGACTCTGAATCATAACAATGAATGACAGCCACCTCCACCTCTTCCCTAGCTGTTACTGAGCCTTTCAAAACTGGCATAGAAACAGTTTTTTTGACTATGAAACATCGATCCTTTATAAGCACAGTTCTATGACACTGGCTGGAATATGTCAGTGTTTTTACTGTGTTTGCAGATGCAACTTGTCTGTGCTGCCCATCTGGTCTAAGCAGAGCAGCAAATGATGCTGGGATGTATCACTGGACCTACAGATCTTTTCAGCCTGCTCCTACTGCTGCTTATCTTCTGGCGCAAAGGTCTCAGTACTTGCATCCATGAGTATTTTCCAAGAGGACATGGATGTCTCCACCTGTGCTTGGCTGCAGTGGTTCAGCCATGGTAGAGGCTGGGGTGTGCTCCAGCTGAGAAAGCCTGCAGGGAGGCAGGGTTCATTCTCTCAGGCTCAGCTGGGTGGCAAATATGACTTCTGGCTCCCAAATCAGAGCTGGCCCAGAGGGTGAGCACACTGAGATGGCTTCTGCCAGGAAAACACTGTGTAGACACAGCCCATGCCTGACTAATGAAGGAAGTGATGAATCTTTGGTAGTTGATTCCCCCATAGATACTGGTAATTTCCTGTTATTTCTGCTCAATCCAACAACCAAGCAGTAAATGCAGAAATAGTCATGACCATGGGAGAGGATGCAGAACACCTCCTTTTAACATCAGTTTCTTTTTAAAGTTGTTAAATTTTGATTTCTTCTTGATTAGTTAACCCAGGATCCTGCCAGCTCTACACCAGTTACAGAATTTTGGTGCTGGTAGTTCAACAGGCTGCTGTGTGTATCTCCCAGTGCAATTCTGACTCTCTGAGATTTCCCTTCCCTGTTGTCTCTGTAGCCAGTCCTTCTGGGAAACTTTGTTCTTCTACATATTTTATCAGTTCTACTTCCTGAGTCCTCTGGGATGACTTTTGAGTCCCTGAATGCAGAAGTCATTTGAGCATAACCATTTTCAGATCCTTGATTCTCAGAAACTTTGATCAATTTAGGGGCAAATGGTCTTGGAAGAAAATAGACACCTGGATTTAAAAAGGTTTAATAATGAAGCACAATTTTTGAAATCACTGTTTATTTTGAATCATGTCCATTAATTTGTTGAAGTTGTTTACCCCACACTCTACTTGTCAGGCATGTGGTGTGATTCTGGGAACTGTCCTGTGCAGGGCCAGGAGCTGGACTTTGATGATTATTATGGGCCCCTTCCAGATTAGGATATTCTATGGTACCTTTCTTATCATAGAATGCTTTTGAAGGTGGGCCCAGGAATCATTCAGAATCTGTCTGACAGGTGTGGATTTCTTCCATTAGAAAAGGTGCTTCTGCTCTATTGCATTTTTCTGTGTCCTGATGGCTCCTTAAACTCTGTTTTTCTTGTTCTTGACTTTTTTTAAATTTTATTTTTAATGATTTTTCTTTAGCTAAACTCTGGAAAGAATGTCAGTCTTCTGCTTTATTAGTGCATCCAATTATAATTTCTAGCAATGGACACACTCTTTCTCAAATAAGCTGATGTTTAATAGTCAGGTAATAATCAGTACTCAGGTCTGATGGCCAAAACAAACATATCTGGTCAATGTGTTGTCTTTCCTGGAAAAATAACAGGATGCTTTTCTCTGCCTCTGCATTTCATTGATGCTGACCCGTTGCGTGTCTTAAAAACACATCCATCACATGTCAGGTTTGCTTTTTCATTATTTTCTTGACCATCCAAGGATATTGCCTAGGCATTTCACATTCCAACTTGGAACTTCAATGCCTCCCCAAGTATAGTTCCCTAACTGTAGGACAGAAATTAAAGTGTCCTGCCCTCTGTGTGCAGATAAGTAACACTGAAAAATATTAACCCAAGAAGTCCAAAGTGTTTTATTCCAATTCTTACCCATCTGATTCTTCACAGTGACTTTGATATAATCTCCAATACACACTATAGTTACATTTTGGCACAGAAGTCCTGCCTTATGCATTCAACAGCACCCTCTAATTTTTAGTAGCCTAGAGGATTTCCCTTTTCTTCAGTCATGATGTTGAAACCAGTAATTCTTCCAAATCCAGTAAGTAATCCCTCAAATCATGTTCTCACAATCAAAAGTACAGGCTAGGCATTATGCAGAATAAACACAGTAGAATTCCTCTCCCCCTGACTCTGGAGGGATTTGTTTTCTGTGAATTATGAGCTACCAAATATCAAATAATTATTTGCTAAATAATGAAAGGGAAGATTAAGATATGTCTTAAGCTCTGATGAGTCTTGGAGCACAGTGTCTGACTATTAAATACTACAGTGTTGGTGTGATGGTGCTTAAGACACTTCGTGAATCTGCCACCAGTGATGGGGCTGTTGCTGATGTCCCTCTGAATACTTATTTGTACTTTGTCACTCCCATGGATGGAGAAATAGAAGCTTCATAAAGGTGGAATTATGTAGACCTAGTAGAAGACAGGAAAGTCCACAGAAAAGAGTGAACTGGAGTCTGTGGCTCACTTAGCAAATTTGGGATGGTCTCATCACACAGGAAAGGTGAAGGTGAGGGTGTGAGGGCTCAGAAAGAGGATGTTGGAGTCCTGCTATAGACTGTGACAAATGGCATGATTTACTGTCAGGACTGAGAGAAAATGCTAATGTGAGCCCTCTGAGGGAAAAGGAGTTCTTACATCATTGTAGAATGCCACTAAAAAGAAAGTTTTACTGCTTTCCCTGTCTCTGTCATTGGGGCTGGATCGAAGGATGCTGTCACACTTGTAATCCCCCGGGACCCAGCCCGCTTACAGACACATTGGAAAACTATTACTGTGTGGTATGAGCTTTCCTGCTCTGACTGAAGACTCTGTAGGGATAAGAACTTGAGTCCTGTGGGGAATAATCATGTCTCATTCTCTTTTTTCTTGCCACTTTAGCTGGAAGGCCCTGAAATTTCTCCCTTCTTAAACAGGAGACTTCCCCCCACAATTGCTATATTTGTCCCCAGAGGCAAACATTTACACAGCAGTTCTTAAGTTATTCTCCAGTCACCCTTTGATCCTCTGGTTCTGGAATAGTCTGCCCCATTCCTCACTCCACACTCCCTTGAGACAGGGAGCTTGGGTCAGATGAGGACTGAGAAACTTGCACACCGAAAATTAACCCTTCCAGTTAAGAGCTCCGTTTAATGTCTTTGATGTTGGATTTCCTTGTTCTGCCTATCATTTCCTCTGCCACTGGAGGTCAATGCCACGCACTGCTTTGGATAGCTTATCACCTAATAGGGTTTGTGCTCACCTACACAGAACCATCTCTTCTTTTGCTGCAAGTGTGCCTACAGTGTGATTGGCACCATGTTGTAAATAATTTGCAAAGGTAATGATATAACTCCCAGTGGTAATCTCATCCTATTTAGGATACAACTACAATCTGAACTTCAATAACACCTTTGACATAATCAAACATCCCAGAGCCCTTTACAAAGCCATAAATTACTCACCTGTAAAGTAATGACTGCAGGGAATTACAGCAGGCAATGAGTCCATTGATCGGTGCTGGTACAAAATGAAGGAGAGGACGCACAACAGAGGCCACTCCACAACTCTTTTCCTTTGGAAATTTCCATAGTGCCTTTAATTTCTGCATGTATCTTTCTTCTTCCCCACAGAGACATGAGAGGAGGAAGACCACCTTGCTCTGACAGTCAAGGACACCTTCATCCATGCTGATCTGTAAATCCCATCTGAAAGTGATGGGATTTTAGGCAGGACACAAATGCATGGGCTTATAGCCTGCAGGGAAAACTGCTCTTTAGCCAGTGATGCAAATAAGCAAGTAAGTCACTTCCTTAAATTTGCATGGACCCTTTCTGAAAGCAGGGTTTTACTGCTGCTTTTAAACAAAAAATAGCAGTGATTGCTTTGGACACCTCAGATGGTATCCTGCACGCAAAATCAGGGCTGCCTCACCTCCTGCCTCCTCCTAAGGTACCCTCTCTATGGTTCAGAGTTGTCCTCACATTATTAGGTTAGTAGGAACTTTCTCTTTTATCAATTTCATTTAAAATGGGCCCCAGTTCTAGAAGCCTTAAGTTAAGAAGTCCATACATACAGAAACACTCTGACTGAAAAAAATGGAATTATTTTGGTAGGCAACTCCTTAGTGCCAGGAAGAATTGCTAAATCAAGAACTCTATTATTTACACAATGACAACAAAAAAAAGGATTAAATTATTTTTGCAGTTAAGAATACCACTGTGATTAAGAAATGTTTTGTATTACATGAAAAATGAAAAATCTCAGAGATTTTTTTTTAACCTGAAGGAAGACAGTAGGATCAAGCCTTATATTTGTAACATAAATATATTTCTTTGCACCACCTGGAGCTCATCTTGGTTTTGTTGTGTTTGGGGGCTACATGTTTTTTATAGTCCTATTCTGGATACCCAGAGTATTACTGCACTTGTTATTGTGGTGCCAGCTTGACACCAGTGGGAGTACCTTGTGGATGCCATTGAGTGTGGATTTGAAAAGCGCTGCCACTGAGATAACAAATATTTTGGCAAGATGGGAAAGTTACAATAGCAAATATTTTGCCTGGTTCTCGAAGGTATACTGGAGTTTTATAACTTGTGCCTTAGTTTTAAACTGTTTCGTGTTCTTAATTGCTTGTCTTGGGTATTGGACGTGTTGATGGACTGAAAGCCATGGGGACTTCTCATGGAGAAAGACAGCAATGTTTGGTCCCAAAGGCTTAATTTTGAAATCCAGCAGAATTGTTGTCCTTGCTCGTTGGATATGACAAGGGATTCATACTGAATTTAGAAGGCATCTTTTGACGGGATAGGGCTGCTTTGGAATAACACACAAATAGTTTCAACTATCATAATCTTGAAAATAGTTTAATTCAATTATTTCCTGTGGTCTGAGCCAAGGAAAATTGAAGCCTGCAAGACCATTTCTATTGGATTCTGTGGGTTGTGTGGTGGACCCTTAAATGTTTGCAGAGGATAGGGAACCTTTCAGGAGCTCCCTGCTGAGCTGTGTACAGTGCCTCAAAACAGGGGCAGAAGGGACAATTAAGCTTCCACAGGACAGAATGTCACCAGTGTCCTCCTCCTTGGACTGTCCTCAACATTGCAACTTGTTTGAAGCAAAGCTGATCTTGGGAAAAAGTAAGTGAAAAAAATGAAACAACCTACTCTCCCATCAACTGATGAGTGTTTTTCTTTCTCACTTCCAGATTTTTAGTAGTTTATCTTATACTTGGTGTCAGATACACTACAAATATTGACAGCAGAAGATATTGCAATTCCATGGCTTTTCAAGGATTTTTGTTGTGTTTTGCTAGCTATGAATTAGTCCCAGCACTTACAAATTTCCTCATTCAACAGCTTTGCCTTTATTATTTTTTTTAATATTGATAACTTTCTTTCTCTCTGCAGTCTAACGTCAACAGAACAGATGAGAAGGTAACTCTTTGAATACTGACTGATAAACATTATGAGCCCTTGTCTCCTGAAATCATCCCAATGAGAGCTTTAAGTTCTATCTCCTGAAATGTGGTAATTCTCTTTGCAAACTGCTTGGTTACCTGTTGCTGCTGGTTTTGCATTCTGCAAGGAACCATGATGTAGCATTTATTAGTGTCTTCCTAATTGTCCTGAGTTAGTATGCATTTGGTATCCTCTGTGGGGAGATCTAGCTAATTAGAATAGCACCAAAGAGTGATTATTACTGTGTTTCATATTTAAACAAAGAAGCTCAGCACTTTTTATATTTCAGTGAAAGTGATTTAGAAATTATTAAATCCAATGAAATAAGATTGATATAAACATTTTTATCTAACTGGAAAAGAGATAGTTATCGAAACTAGAAAAAAAAATTGCTTTTGGTACATGGGAAAACAGATTTAAATTGCTGTGTAGTGTAACAGTTCCAATTTTGCAAGATGAAAAATGAGTGTTTCACTACTGCCTTGTCTACTTTTGGTTTTTTCCACCTGTTCTATCCAACTCTATGTTTAGAAAGTAGTCTCTCTGGGCCAGGGAATTACATTTTTTTATTAAATGTGTGTCAGGCATCCAGCACAGAAGGGCCCCAATTCCAGACCCTGCAGCTTTGCATGTGCAACACAAGTGATAAATATAGGTCTGTACCATATCAATCACCAATACTGTAAAAGTATGATTTATTATCAAGTCCTATGTTTATTTTGTATTTAAGGTGGGGGATAATCAAATGCAAAATTATGGTATGGAGAACAGCTGTTTAGGCAAAATGATGTATTGAAAACAAGCAAATCATTACACATGGCTGTGAAAAGGCTCTATTGGAGCAATGAATGCCTTGATCTGTTTCTAAACTCAAGGCAACTCTTTCACCACTTACCTAAATTAGTTGTGAGACAGGTGAGTGCCACATCCATCTCCAATGAACAAGCATTTCTGAGCATGGGTGGGTGAAAAAAGTTCACTACCCAGCTCCTTCCAAGCCAGTCAGGGTGATCTCTGCTGATTTTAATTGCCCATGGATTGAAGCTCAGGAAATGAGTTGTACTTCATAGCTATCATGTTCTTGGGTGACTTTTAGATAACTTAGACTTCATTCTTAGGGTCTTGACCATTAACAACTCATGTCAGGACACAAAGTGATCCTGTAAAGAGAACAGGGAAGCAAAGTAGTCAACACAAGCACTGAACAGCATTCTGTTGTCAAAAAGAGTAATATGACCCTTTGAGCATAAATAGTGAAACACTGATTGGGAGAGGTGAGGGAGGCTTGAACTGGAAAGCACATGCAGCAGACCTGTATCTGTTTTTAAGAGAATGTTGAAAACCTAAGACAGCATAGAATAGACGCAGAAAAATGAGGTGAAAAAGCAGCTGGCCTGCTTCATGAAGTGGACTGTACAGCACAAGTAAAGAGAATGACTGATATTACCGGTCTAATGGCTCTTAGGAAAAAAATAAAAGGTAGAAGCTGTTCTTGACTGAAAAAAATTTTTGTCAAGGATGGGTTCTGTGATCCCTTGAATGTTTTTGTGCATTTTTGAGGCACACAACTGGAGCAAACAAAGGTATTCATAGTGAAGGGATAAAGAGGTATTTTTTATGTAAGGTCAGGATATTTGATAAAAAGGTGTTTTTTGGTCTTGAAAGCTGTGGTTCCAGTAAACCTTTCAGATTCCACTAATAAACTGGGCTTGAACCCACAAACTGCACGTAGAAGGTTCTGTATCCTACTAAACATTGCCTTAGCTAATCAGCTCTTCCCACCCCTATTTTTAATCTTTAAAAATGTTAATTGATCACCATTCTGATAATTTCCAGGCTAAAGATTTTTTTTCTTTCCAGTGGACACATAGTGATTAAATGCTCAGGAGGAACAAAATGCAATTATGCAGGTTTTCATTCCTCCATACATGCTAATTAGAACAGATAAACCTTTTGCTACAGCATTTATAGTATTTGTGGGGATAATGTATCTGAGAGATAAGAAGGGACAACATTTCACAATAATTTAAACTTGAAGTATTTTCCATAATGCATCCATGGGGAATGGTTCAGTTATCAGATGCTGAGGCAGCTGTGTATTTATGAAGCATTATTGTAAAAACACATACAGCAGTGGCAGACTGCAAATCACAAGTCACCCAAGTAATGTCAGAGCTCTTGGTGGAAAGCTTTCAGTACATGGTGAGTCTGAATTCTGACACTACCTGGAGCTGCACAACCAGCACCTGCTAGGTCATTACAAAACTTGTCTGGAAATTTTATGCTAGGTCTAAGAGGAAGGAATGGGAGAGAAGTGTCAGAAATTATGATCGTCTTTCAGAGTTTTGTCATCTGTGATAAATCTCTTGCTATAGTTAGAGGATCTCCTTTATTGTAAGGATTAAAAAAGGAGAAGGAGGAGAAAGAAAAAACCCTGGGAGCTGATGAAGCTTTATAAAACTTAACTTATGCTGTATTTTCTTTTCACTTCAAATCTACTTAAGTTCCTGGGATTGCTGTAGTATCTTTTAATTTAGTCTGACTGTGGAGAGATTGTATTTTAGACTGACAGTTTAACTCTTGAATAAAATGAGAAATGTTTCTTTTGGACATTTATCTCTAAATCAATGAGGTTAATTGAGCACTTGTTAGAAAAATGTAAGGGAAATCACTTTGGACTATTTTACTTTTATCCATGAAAACACTAAATGAATACATGGTCTTGTTACTCATAAATCCTGTATTGGAGACATTCCATTGAACTGTTAATTTCTATTTTGAAGCATAACTCCTCCCCCTTTTGTAATCCAAGATTGTTCTACTGGTAAAACGAGAGAGAAAAGTACAGCAAAGAATGACAAAGAAACAGTAGAAATGTGAATTAGGAATACAGTGGGGAAGATGACAATAAATGATGACATGGGAGATTCTGGTTAATGGTCTTGAATTAAATTCATGATGTATGGTGATGACATGAAGAAAAAACCCCATATTCCCCTTCAACATGTCTAAAAAAAAAAGAAAAAAAGAAAAAGTAGGGGTTTTTTCTTTGTATTTCTTTGTGTCAAACAGAAATTAGGACATTGAGCCCAAGTACTCTTAGGCTGTCCTTGTTTGCCAGACCCTGGTACACTGTGACCCTTCATAAAAAATGGTCTATTACAATGCTTTGAACATCTAGATTTGGCACTCTGCACCATACAGAGCCTTTCAACTCTGCTCCCACAGCGTTTGCATGTGGAAACAACCCAAATTGGAGGCCTAATACAAGCTGATTATTAGAACAATACCTAAAGGGATCCTACAAGAAAGCCAGAGAGGAACTTTTGATAAGGGCATGTCATGACAGGATAAGGGGGTTTAAACTGACAGAGGTTTGACTTAGATTAGATATTAGAAGAAATTCTTTGCTGTGAGGGTGAGAAACTGGGATAGGTTGCCCAGAGAAGCTGTGGATGCCCCATCCCTGGAAGTGTTCAAGGCCAGGTTGGAAAGGGCTCTGAGCTACCTGGTCTAGTGGAAGGTGTCCCTGCCCATGGCAGGGGGTTGAAATGAGACAATCTTTAAAGTCCACTCCAACCCAAAAAAATTCCATGATTCCATGATACTCTGAATACTTCTGTGCTGCATCACAGGCCACACTAACACTGCTCTGGTCAGCTGCAGAGACTGCATGTCATTCCATTCACTTTGAACTGAAAAAACCTAACAAAACCACAAAATAATTATTATACTTTTGAACTGCTGTGTCCTAATGCTTGGCACCACTGAGAAGAGTCTGCCTCCATTCTCTGGACACCCTCCCTTCAGATACTTGTACATATTGATGAGTTTCCCTCTGAGTCATCTCTTCCCAAGGCTGAACAGGCCCAACTCTCTCAGCCTTTCCTTGGAAGGGAGATGTTCCAGTCCCTTAATCATCATTGTGGCCCTTTGCTGGACTTGCTCCTCCTTGCACTGAGGAGCCCAGAACAGACACAGCACTCCAGATGGGGCCTCACTGGGGCTGAGTAGAGGGGCAGGATCACCTCCCTCAACCTGTTAACACTGCAGTTCCAGTATATCTTCAAATACCCAAGAGAAATGGATCTGGATTCCTCCTTCCTTTCTTGCTCCTCAACCTGCACTCTGCTATTGTAAATTAATGTGCTCAGAGATGGTAGTGGTGTCAAGAAATAATTACATTTCTTTCAGACTGTCTTTCTCACTAAGCATGATGGAAATATATGTTGCCTAAAATAACTTTTGGAGTCAATAAAAGGAAATGGTAGCGATGGTTAAAGTTCTGGAAAGGTGTTGGATGGTGACAAGATATCAAGACTGGATGACATGCTCAGACATGCTCAAGGAATTTAAAAAAAAATGCTGTCAAAATAGACATAATCCCTCATTAAATTAATCAACCCCAGATGAGGAGTTTGATGGAGAAAGTATAAGCACCTTTTAAAAAAGTGTTAGAAATTGTGGATTTCAGTTTTGCTTCAGTATTAAAAGAAAATTTGAATTATAAATGAAGATTTATTTTGTTTACAAAACCCCTCGATTGGCATAAAAAGGTAAAGCTGAAGAAATATGGCTGCCATAAAAGAAAATCATGCATCTCTGACAAGTAATTGAACTGAATTGTAGGCAGAAGAAGGCAGTTATTATAACTAATTTGGAATTTCAACAAGCCATTTATGAAACCCCTTGAAGAAGGCTTTCAAGGAAATGAAGTAGCCCTAATACATTAGAGGTGAATGGCACTTACGTGCCAGAAACTGCTTAAGTGACAGAAAACGAGGGGCAAATCATCTTATCCTAGATGAGATGACTCACCTTAGGGAAGTGCTTCATGGTGATCCACCCTCCCGAGGGAGACTCTGTGACTAGTTTGGACTGCATGTTCCACTTCTAGGCAGGCAAAACATTTGATGAGTTAGACTTCACCCCTACCTTTGAAAATAGAAACCCACCATATTCTGCATAGTTTGATGTATCAGTTATTAATGAGCTAATGAAGAGATGAACTGCATAAAATGGTAACACTTGAATGTGATGCAATTATTTCACTGGAGAGAAATGAAGAATCCAATGTTCAGGAGTGTTTGTTTAGGTATTACAAATGTAAATTAAATTTCAAATCCAATTCAAAAAAGAGAATAATTTGAAGTAATTATGAGTTAAAAATTAACTCCCCAAACAAATAAACCTGCAGTCATTTCTGTAGCTCTGTGATTCAGATCCAGTCCTGGAAGAAGAGTTACCATGATTTCCCCCTGTACTCATTAGCCCCCATTGTGCTCTCCTGACACTTCTCACTGCTTCCTATTTCAAAGCCAGATACTTTTTTCATCCTCTCCCTGCTCAACATGTAGTTTTGCACTTCCTCTGGCCACTGGAGCTTAGTTGCTGCAGGGAGTTCTGGGGCAAACCCAGGGTGAGGTGAGTGGGTTGGCCAAGCACCATGAAGGAGTGGGACAGCTGCATCTGAATGCTGCTGCTGTTTTTGCCCTCCATCCTTGTTCTTCTCTCACTGTTCACTGAAGCTAAGGGGGACATAAGAACAGCAAATGTCTGAAACTGCTGAAATGAGAACAGGAGGGGAAATCTCTGCTAGCAAACTCCTGCAGACAATGTGGAGAGATCTCCTATTGAGAGGAGGGGTAGCCAAAGCCAAATATCACATCTTGTGCTATGGCGAGGACTAGGATATACAACAGTCCTGAATATAATTTCATGACATAGTATAAATCATGATTTCCCTCATCTTGGATACTGCAGTCACCTGATCATATTAGTGAAAAATAAAATAGAGCAGTCACAAAACAGGACTAAGAAAAATCATGATAAAAGTACATAAATCAATGTATGTTTTAAGAAAAATAATTAAGTCCCTCATTTTTGGCCTTTCTGCATAACAGAACTGGAACAATCACTTTTCATATGATGGACATTTCTAAGGGCTTGTGGGTTTCTGTGTATATGACATTCCTTGTGAAATCCTTCTGAAGTATTCAATATTTATTAAGTTTATTAATAATATAGTTGTATTGTAAAGTTTTGCATTGTAAATGAAGAGAAAAATGCAGCAAATTTAAATTACCATATCTCAGGTTAATTGTTAGAACAGACAGTACTGGGGTTAATATATTCATATAATATCTTGAAACACTTTATGCTGATCTTCTTTGTTTATTAGTTCTCCAACTAAACATGAAGAGAATTAGATATGTAATTTATGCCAGTTTGTGTATTTTCAAAGGGAAGCTTTTTCACATTCACTAACAAATGTTTTGTATTTGTTAATTTAGTTTTCTGCCTTTCATTCTTCTTTCAGGAAAGAGGTCATTTTATGACATTTTATCCTCAGACATGACCCTGGAAATGGAAACATGGGCCAATCACTGCTGAGTATTTACAATGGTTTCATTATGTGTTGGTAGAATATTTAGATTAAATTATACTGCCTTTGAAGGCTAAAATCCTTTAATGCTAGTATTTTAATCTGAAGTCAGGGATGAGTAGCTATTTTAAAAACATAAAAAATTAAGCTTTGTGATTGTGATGTAAGCTTCTACACACATGCCATTTCTCTCCCAATTAATGTTGAATGTGCTTGTATTTTAGTGAGGACACTGTAAGAAGTAAGACACAGAGCAGCTCATTAGGTGATGTTGGGATGGAAAGCCTTTAGCTACTCATGTTAAAAGAAATATAAACAGCTAGAAATTTCCCAGGTCTAGTAAAGCAGTGGCATTTATATGAATAAAGGCATCTTTGCTAACAACATACCTGAAATATAAGCTACCTCTGAATGAACTCTTTGAAAAACAGAGACTCCTAGAAGGAAGTTTAAGTGATTTAAGTTTTCCACAGTCTACATGAAGGTATTAAAATAAAAAAGGAAAGTAAAAGAAAAAGAACCTTCAACCTTCCTGCAATATGCCAAACTAGCACAAAGAAAGATTTTTGCATAGCTTGCTTAAAATATTCCTGAAATAGATGAAAAGTCAAAACCCAGACATTTGAACAGACATAGGCAAATACTGAAAAAATGATTGGCAAACATATTGGTGAATCTCAAACACTGGTGGATTTCCTTTTGTTGGTAACTTTTGTAGCTGAACTTTTTATTCTTTAACAATTGTATGAATTGAAGCTCACAGATGTTTATGAAAAGCAAATTTTAGATCAAGAATCAAGATTTACTTAGGCTCTGGGACAGCAGACCACTTAAATATATGCTTAACTTGAAGTCTGTGAAAACATTTGCATACTTACAGTTAAATCTGTTCTTCCGTATTTCGCTGTATTGGGTTTAGAATCGGAAAATCAAACTTGGTTTGTGGTTAAATGAATCACATGGTGGAAAAAGCAGGTTGTAAATTTTAAGCCAGCAATCCTTCTGGTAGATAACCAGTTACAGTCCAAATACTGTATAACACTATTAATTATATCTTAAGCAATTCAAAGAATTAAAATCATTGACATTGTCACTTGTGAGGTGAGTGATGTTCTTGAATACAAAACTGCTGCAATTCCTCATTTCCAGGTGTTTGCCCAGGCTTATGTACTGTTAGGTTGAAAATTCTTGGACAGATATAAGACATTGCACCCAAATGTAGACAGTAGAGCTAAAATGAGCAAGAATTAGGTTTATTTTGATCAAGTCTGATGAAACACGCATAAGCCATAAATTATTTAATAAAATCTTTAGAGTGCCAGTGACTGCAGAGAAGCCAAAATTGTCCTAAGGGTTGAATGAACAATGGCAAGTTTCCTCATCAAATCAAACTGTGTTTTCCACAATGTACCTCATAGGCATAGAAGGAAATGCTTTCTGCATTCAGAACTAATAATCTTGGATATGACATTTGTCTATTTTTTTAATGAACTTAAAGTCTAATCTGCCTGAAGACAAAATATTCGGATTTTTTTTTAATATTTTATGTATACAGAAAATATCCATTGTTGTCATAATATTCAAATGCCTTGTTCAAAGGCTTTCTAAAATATTCTAATATAATGATTTTGGTAGATTTTTGCTTTGATTTTTTTTTTTCATCTGGGTCTCAACAAAATAGTGAGAAAAAGTCCTAAGCATAGAGCTTTATTTTTCCTAAAGGCCAGTGTAATATGTTCATAGGGATTGCAGAGTAAAGAAAAAGAAGTCAGTGTTTTTCTCGCCAACTTGTCAATGAAAAATGTTCCAGTGCTAGTGAAATGACACCTCTTGAAACTTTCATATAAAATCTTGAGCAACTTCTTATCCCTTGGTGCTTTCTCTTGGAAGTATGTTTGGCATCTTTCAGAGCTTAATATCAAGGACTCAAATTTCTGTATTTCAGTCTTATCTTGGGAACTCACCTTGGTTGTTAGCTTCTCTATATTTATCATATTCCTTCCCTCAACACTTTCAATTAGATCATGAAGTGCTGCTAGACAAATTCTGTTTTTCTCATTTTGCTGCTCATTTTGGAATATTACAGAGCAAACAAGAGAGCAACAAACCATAGTCAGTGAATGCTTCCCTTTTCTCTGAATAAATCAACTGTAGGTTCTTGTATCTGCATAAATCCTTAAGAGGGTAAGCTTACATTTTTCAGAGACTTTGGATAAGACATTCACCACCCTAACTTTATATGTGGACAAAGAATTGTCCCCCTAGACTCCCTCCATAGTCAATCAGGTCATTATGCAATAGTTGCTTTCAGTAGGGACCATGAGCCTCATTTAATGTATATTTAGCAAGTCTAAAAGGAATTTCTTAGGATAATGTACATCTGCACCTCTTAGGAAATGCAGACAGTGGTGGTTTAATGCAGACCTCTGCACTGCAGTTACCTGCCTTGGGTCACACAGATTGCATCCAGCTGCTAAACTTGTAGGTGGTTACTCAAACCCCCAGAGTATTATGCAGTTACACATAGCAAGACATAAAATGTGTTTTGGGAACTACTGTGTTATTGCATCATTGAAATTTATTTTGTTTCAGTGTTCTCTTCTACTTTCAACAGTGAACTTGCATCATTTAAAGAACTGTCCTAAAAAGGACACTCAAAGCTTAGCTTCGTTCCCAAATCTGTGTGTCTAGTGCCATTTGCAATATCCTAGATTTAATGATGTGTCTGAACAACATCAAGTACACCCAAGACCTACAGAAACATGACTAGCAGCTGGAGATGAGTCAGGATAACCTAGAAAAACCTCAAATTATCTTAAATTTCCATGTATGGGCAATTGGAGTTAACAAATGAGAAAAGTCAGGCTCAGAAGATGAGTGTGTCAGGAGGTACTACCTCTGAGGGCTAAAACCAAATGGGACATATAATAGGTGAATTTCAATTATTTAAAGTAAAAAACAGAGATGGAAATTTTAAACTGTGTTCTTCTGTTTGCTTCATGAGATCTGTCCAAACTACCCACAGAAGGGATTCTCTTTTCAGTGAATAAACTTTGGCTTCATTAGGATGTGCAAATGCAGCCACAAGTTGTTCACATGTTGAGTGATGATAAAACCTCAGGCATAAAGATGGATCTGCCAAAAGCAAGCACCCCCAAAAGGCTGAGAAGCTGTTAAATTATGCTACCTCCTCTGAAATTTTACAGATCTGGTGGGCTGGACTTGGCTTGCAGCCCAGCATCACTTCCTCTCTGGACAACCTGTTCCAGAGTTCTACAACCTTCACTGTAAAAAACTCCTTCCTTGTATCTAATATAAATCTACCCTCTGGTGGTTTTAAGCCCCTTTTCCTATTGTAGCAGGTCCTGCTGAAAAATTTATCTAATTTACGTTATAGTCCACCCTTAAGTACTGAAAAGCCACAAGAAAATGTCCTTGGTGAGATCTTGATGTATCAAAGTTACTTTTGTTGTCCTCCTGCTCTCTCAAATATTCTGTTAGACCTCAGAGACTTTCAGTTGGATTTTTCTCCTTTTGGAAGGCTGGACTCTGTGAAAAGAGACCAGGGGCTGTCCCATATTGGACAGAGCCAGTTCCAGACAGCTCCAGAACAAACCCACTGCAGACCAAAGCAGAGCTTCCTAAAATGTCACCATGTATTTTTTTTTATTCCTTTTCTAAGCCATAATATATCCATAAAATAGACAAAGCTTCTGTAGTGTCAAAGTAGAATCAAACACGGTTTTTCTGGTTAAAACTGTATTTCAAAAGAAATAAGATCAGCAAGTACACAGCTATAAAAGTTAATTTAAACTGCTTTCCTTAGGAAATTGCCATATCAGCTGAAAACGGGCAGAAGGCCCATTAAACAAGATAATTGTAGATGGGCTCATATATTCAGTTGGAAGGTGGAAGGTATTGGGATGCTCCAAAGCTATGAGTTTTAGGATGACAGTTCAGGGAGACCTGATACTGCCAGTGTATCAGAGGATACAGAACAAGCTTCATAGAAATACAGAAAAAATCAGAAATGTGGTAAGAAATTTCATAAGGAGATTCAAACAGAGGCACAGCTGTGAATCCTGTTGGGGAAAACAATGCAAAATACAAAATCAGGGAAAAAGAAATGAGGCTGGGTTGCAGGAAATCTATGTGACAATGAGAAAAAATGGAATAGTTCCCTACAGGGAGATATGGAAACTCCTATGCAAGAAAGTAGAACAAACTGGTAATTAATCTGAATTTGGTAGATGACTAGGCTGGATGAATTGATTTCTCTGCAATAGGCATGCTCAAGCCTACATACCCCCTACTTGGTAAACAAACCTCTAAGTAAACAGGTTTTGGTCCCAAGAAGGTGCTTGCTGGACTAGAATTAAAAATGAAATAACATTAAGAAACCCTTGATGGAAAAGAAATCTAGGGGAAATTCCAAACAAATATTTATACCATTTTTTTAGTCTACTGGTTTTGGAATACTTTCTGTGTGACACAAGATTAAAAATTAAAGAATAAACTGATATATTAAGTCAGAGAAGTACATGTATGTCTAAAATCTATTACAGGTAAACCAAGGACACCCATATCAGGTTCCTCACCCAAGTAATAATATAAAGCCTATCTGAGTCCCTTTTGGGATTTCAAACTTAGAAAAATCAAATGTGTAGTTTATTCCTGATGAAGACAGTTTCTCTTATTAGGAGCCCTCAGAATGCTGTGTTAATCAAAATACTGGAGTTACCATAGCTGAAGCTGAATTACACATTTCATTATTCTTTCAAATTTATTCATTCCACATGTGACCAGAGCATCTGAATCCCTGGCTCTCCTCCCCAAATCCCCATCTAAGATTTGCTTTACAGCCTCACACTGTCACAAAGCTTTGTCTTCCACTGGAGCTGCTGTTGACTGCCTTGTTGGCAGTTTTGCTATCTCATAATATTGCAAGATAATACAGCAATGCTATTTGTTTACCTTGCATCTGCTCTGAAGATGTTTCAATGTATAGAGGAGTCTCTATGCCAGAGAACTTCTTCAAAATTTTCTTCAAAATTGCCAGAACCACGCAACTCTGTCTTGCACAAGAGTAGCAGAAGAACTTTTGATTGAGAAATCTGGAACAACCCCTCTACGTTTTCAGGAAATGTCCTTTGAAATTTGTTGTCCATATTCAGGAAAGTAGGAATCCCTTTCAAATGCCCATATAAAGGGAAATGTACAAATCATAACTGGAATTGAAGTAACGTGCTTGCAGTCATCCTCCAGAGAAGGTGAGGTTATTGCAGGTGTGATCCCTGGAATGTCTTCCTACCACCCTGCCTCCATCCAGCTGCCTGCATACACCATCAGTGTACAGCACAAGTGTGCTCCATTTGCAGCACAGTATTTGAATTTTTGGCCTGCTTAACATTTGCTATCAATATGCTTTGCCACAGCTGTCAGATTAGTCAGGGCTGGGTTGTTTTTTTTTTCTTTCTGTTTTATCCGAGTTGGCTTTATTCCCAGATTCCAGATAAAAGTGATAGTATTTTGCTTGACCATCCCATTCCAAGCATTAAACATTGTGACTTCAGGCTCGGATGCTCTAATGGTGTGTTAAAACTGTCCAATTTTTAGTGCCTGCCCTCCCCTCTGCCCACACATGCACACACACAGCAAGCCACAGGAATACATTGGTGAGGTAAAACCAATGTGTGGAGCCTCTGATTGGGAGCGTGTTCAGCTGCAAGTGGTTGGAAGCTACAAAGTAATCATTGGGTTTAAAATAACCAAAATGAAAAGTCCACAGAATGTGGCTACTGATATAAATTGAAAACAAGTGTTTTTTAAGGATTTTCCCTTAAGAAATGGTGGGGCACTGACCTCACTCATTTTTGTGATGAGAAATTACTGAACAAATTGCAGACACTCAGATGAAAAAGAAATTCCATCTTCTGGGAAGTTTATCAGGAGGATGATTTTTGATAGACTGCTTGCATCATTTGGGATTTTATTTACCCCATTTAGGTCTCTGTTTGTTTAGTGCAGCAAACCTGGTGTGCAGGACCCTGTTAGAAACAAGAGATATCTATAGATCACTTCACAATGCAGTGGAATTCTGTACTTCGCATGCTGAACTGCAAAACTGCATCTCTCTGTGTCTGGATTGTTTTAACTTTCTGTTGATGCCACCTATGGTCAGATATATAAATGGTCCGGTTTAGGCAGCATTTAATTTTTTTACATATAAATAGTCCAGTTTAGGCAATACTTAATCCTTTACTCAATTTAGCTGCTAAAATGTAAATTACAGTGCTGGTCTACTCTCCTGGCGCAAAAATTACAGAATTTTGCACGATGAATGTCTTTGATATGAGCAACTAAAATTGTGATTTTGGAGGGCTGCTTCCTGTCACCTCAATAATAAGAACATATTTGAATACAGTTTTAGCTTTAGCTTTTTCTTAAATCAGGAGCTCTACATTTCTATACATTTATTCCTGAGGCAGAAATCAAGGTGCTCAGTACAAGCACCATTATTTGGAAAATATTTCTTATATTTCTGTCACCTTGCCACACGAAACATGGAGAGAAGGTTACAATAATTTTGGGCCCCCACTCAAAGAGATAATGACAAATGGGAAAGTATTTAGTGAAGGGTGATTAGGATGGGCAGGAAACTGTGGAATATGACAGGTGAACTGAGGCTGATTAAATTAACATGCTTAACCTGGGGAAGAGAAATCTAAACGGGATCTAATTGCTGTCTTCCACAACCTGCAGAGAAGATGGGGTCAGGCTCCTTTCAGGGGAGGAGCAGTAAAAGGACAGGTAGCACAGGATGGAAAATGCAACCACAGAGAATTTTATTTATGGAGAATAACATTTACATAAGCCCAGGTAAATATTGGAGTAGGGTGCCCAGACATGCTGCGAAATCTCTGCCCTCAGATATGTTCAATACTCAGCTGGTGGAAGCACTCTTCTACCTATTTTAGTTTCGCCCTGCTTTATACTGGAGGTTGGATCAGAAGACTGCCAGACATCCTCTCCAGCTCAAATTATTCTTTAAGTGTATAATTCTATCAGAATTATCTACAGTGCAATAGCAGTCAAAATATCTGTGGCAGATCCTCTAATCCGGAAAGGCAATGTAGAAGCACATTAGCATTTCTTGCTTGTTCTCCTTTTCTCTGGAATTCCCCAGAGCACCGTCATTTGCTACTTGTCGCATTAGAACAAAACAGTGCATCTTTTGGCACATGTAACATTTTATAAACAAAGGAACTAAGTTGTTTGGATTCAGCGGAAAGCCAGAGGGACACTAACACAACCATGGAAAACAGTTACAGGAGTCAAACTCCTGAAAGAGCATCTTAATCTCAGCTTAATCATGTATTTCAGTGAATATTAGGAAAACAAGGGTTGATTATAGAAAATCCAAAATGTAACTGGGAGATTTTTTTGTCTGTTTGTTTGCAGATTCTGGCCACTGCTAATGTGAAAATGTTCTTCTCTGAAGATCCATGGCAGCCTCAGTATCTCTCATTTTGATTTCTTTTCATTGCAGATATCATCTGAAAACAATTTTTTTTCTTCCCTCAAGCCAGTATCTCATTCTTTACCCCCATGCAGCTACTAGGAATGAAAGACACACGTGAAGAGTGAAAAAGGATCACACGATGAAAGCAAATTAAAATCCCCTTAGAACACATCATACTCAAATGTGTAAATCCAGGGCTTCTTCAGAGCTGGATTCTGGGCTGCAAGGCTTCAGTACAAGGTTAGGTTCTTATATCAGTGCTTTTATTCGACTTTAAAAGAAGAATGATTTACTGAAAATGATGAAACACAAATAAAGAGTCCACATGCTAGTATATAAAAAGACAGAGACAGCAAATTGTTTTTTTATGAACTAGGAGCAGCCCATTACTCTATATTTGAACCATGTCACTCTTAATAGATCATAAACTGTAACATCTCACCTCTTTTTTTCCTTACTGTTCAAAATTGATGACCAAAGTTGCAGTTTGGCTCTCCAGTCTTGATCCCCCAGTAAATAGCATTTAGGCCACATGAATCCTGGTTTTTGTGGATGCATCTCTTTCCTCACAGAAAGGGTGCAGCAAAGCTGTGCTGGAGTTGAGATGGCACAAAGTTTCTCCTGGCACCAGCAGACCACAGATACCTTACTCCCAACCATCCTGCTGAGTTCAGTGTATTTTCTGTCTCTCTGGACCTTAGGCTGTTTTCTTCATGGTCTTAGGGTGAAGGTTTTTACCTCATCTGCAGGCTTAGCTTTTTCACTTGTCTTCTGGCTACAAGGGCCACCCTTGTGCTTTCCCTTTTTGTAATGTTTAAAACCCCGCTATTTCTTCCTTCTGACACTACCTCTGCCCTCCTTTCCCAGTTTTGTCAGGCCAGTTAAGTGGGAGAGATGGGATGGGATATGAGGGATTGAACAATTTATGCCTTTTCTTTGCTGACTGGCTTAAATTAACAGGGTTAGAATTTGAGGTCTTACAAATATGAGGTTTTAAAAATTCCCCCGGGAAATTTAAGAAAGCCCACAGAGGTTTAGCTGAATCTGAAGATTAATGGCCTACATATTTTTTAACTAAGCTGTTTATTGTCTGGAACTTGGCTTATTTTACTGAAAATGGAGAGAAAAGAAGAGGAAAGAGACAGGGGAAGAAAGGGTTTTTTTGGTAGGTGAAAGTACTTTATATGTTTGTATGATTCTAAGCAGACGAACATATTAGACCTCTGCCTTTCCAACACAAAGCTGGTCTGTATTTTAATATTTTAACACAGTATATAATGCCTATGCCACTGTATGGCTACTGCAGCAGGAAAGACACTTTTATAATTAAATGCATTAAAATGCTCTTCTCTGGAAGTTCATATTTTGTAATATTAGACTTCATACATGAAATGTTCAGTACAAATCCCTATTTTTTTGTGTGTTGGGCAAAAATCAATTTTAATGCTAAATTTGCTTTTGATATGGTCCAATAACAATGCAAAATGAATGAAGACTAATAAAATAACACAAAGTTAAATGCAAGTCTGAATTCCTGCTCTGACTATCATTTTACCTGGATTTGATAAACGACATTGCCTGCATTCTAGACAGTTTGAGTTGTCATATTTTTCTAAGATCTTGTCTAGTGGAAAAGTTAATGCATTTTTTCTTTCTCTCTCTGAATTTCTCAGTGTGGTAATTGCTATGTATTTTTTAATTTAATTTAATTTTATTCTTTGAGATGAGAACTTTAAGTTCTGTCAGGATGTCCTTTGATGCCAGGTGCATGTCAAATTTGTGGACACACACATGGCTTAGAGACTCTATTCATACTTTGCACATTAACAAATGGATCATCTAGAAACCATATTATCAAATTTTCTTTGACAGCCCCAAATTCATTTACTTGACATTAACAGGTTTTTTTTTCTAAAAGACTTGCATGAAATTTTCTTTTAATCTACCCATTTGCTATGAAAGAAGAATGTGAAGAATGTAAAGAATTGAAACTTGCTGACCTTTCATTTAATCTTCTTTCTTGTCTCTCACTTATTTGTTGTAATTTTGCAAAAGTTGTTTTAGCTCTATATTAACATTCAGATTCTAAGATTTTTTTGTTTTAAATATTCCTAAAGATTAAATATACAAATTAAAATATATTAATAGAATCATCTTGTGCTATTAGATTGTTTTTCTTTTTTCTATTTTTTTTATTTTTTTCTAAATAAAATTTCATTGATTAGATAAACTTATTTATGTTTTCATTTTGAGGAAAAAATGTTGACTAACCTTGCAAAGAAAATGAGGAAGAGGAGCTAAGAGAAGTGTGGGTCACAGAAAGTGAAGGTATGAACAGGTTTTGGATGGGATATTAATTTTTTTTATAGTAGCTCTTATGGTGCTATGTTTTACATTTGTGACTAAAACTCTGTTAATAATGCACCAATATTTTAGCTATTGCTGAATTGTGCTTACACAACATCAGGGTCTTCTCAGTGTCTAATGCTGCCCTGCTAAGGAGTAGTCTGGGGGTGGACAAGAAGCTGGGAGGGGACACAGGCAGGACAGCTGACCCCAACTGACCCAAGGGATGTCCCAGACCGTGCAGTGCCGTGCCCAGCAGATGAAGCTGAGGGATATAAAGATATTCAAAGAGGTGTTTGTCTTCCCAAGTCACTGTTATGTGTGATAAGAGCCTTGCTGTCTTGGGGATGGCTGACACCTACCTGCCCATGGGAACTGGTGAATTAATTCCCTGTTCTGCTTTGCTTGCACGTGCTGCTTTTGCTTTTCCTATCAAACTCTATCTCAGGCCACAAGTTGGGTTGCATTTTCTTCTCGGTGGAGGTTCACGTTCTCAGAGTCAAACTGATTACTAGACTTCTTTTAAGGATTTTATATGAGAATTTTATGTGACATAAGACAGAAAACAATAATTTCAAGATTTTTTTCTTTTTTGCCTTCTTCTCTAATGATTCATGACATGCTTCCTCAAATTTTCTGGAAGCACTTCATCTTGAGGACTTGGACACTGCCTTCATCTCCCCGGTTCCCTACCTGTAGGTTTGGCTGTTCTTCAGTCTTTTGTTCTCAAGGTTCTCAGTGTGACTTGGGGTGCTTGGAACCACTTATTGCAAATAACCTGATCCATTAAGACTCCATTTCCACCAATGCCCTGCAGAAGTACAAATAGCCAGGGTAAGAGTAATTGTAACCTGCTGAGGGAAAACTGAGTTTGAGGCACATGAGCGTCCCTTGGTAGCTGCAATTACATCTACACAACGCTTCTGCTGTGGGCAGAGCCACCTGATACCACTGCTTCTCCAGGGTATAAATTCTTTAATTGCATACATGACTAGAAGGGGGAATTAAACTACATAAGTGTGAGACTTTTGGAGGACGTAACAGGAAAACTCCCGCACATCACACATTTTTTGCTCAGAAACTGGATTCTTTTCCTTCACCAAACCAAGCCACCACACCCATCTCATTGGGGATTTCTGAGTATGCTTGGGCTTCCTATGTGTTTCCATGTTTGGGTATTGGGTCTAATTGCTGTTTTTTCTACGTGTTTCTTTTGCACCAACTCTTCTGCAAAGAAGTATTGCCTGCATTTGTGAAAGCCACTTCCCTTGCACATGTTTAACAAAAACTTCAGTATTATAAAGAAATTAATTACTATTCTAATCAGTTTGCTGGTGTCTATCTGATCCCTTTGGAGTCATATATACTTCTAAGATAGCCTCTTTCTCTCTACTGTAAGCCAATCTTCCTTCATAACTTATGCACTCAGACCCTTAATCATTTTGCATGGCCTTTGCTGCATGTTTTCATTATCAGCAATGTCCTTCCTATAATAAGTAGAGTTGATTCAGCTGATACTCATTAGATATGCTGTCTCCTCCAAATACCAAATGTTCCTGCAATATTCAGGGATTTCAGTGAACATGGTGTGGGGAGATGAAAGTGAGGGAGACAGCATTCTAATCTTCCAAACTTAAGTGTCATTTGGTTTGCAATGACTTTGAGTATCAATTTACATAGCTGTGAATCAGCTGTCATGCTTGGTTGTATACTGTGCTGACTCCACGTATGATCATGTATCATGTCCCTTTCAAACTCTTTCCCCTCAACATAATCATGCAGAGGGAAGAAAATTCTGCATTTGCTTGATACAGTGATGTGAGCTGATGAAGCCCCTTTAGTCCCTCCAAACAGATCCCAGTTCACTCAGTTAGGAGATAAATGGGGCACTCATATCAGCTTCTGCAGATGCTGACTTGTTTCTCTGCCCATGGGCTTGATCTATAACTAAATGACATCTCGATTTGGCCTGAATTTCTCTAGCAGTAAGATCAACACTAACAATATGAGGCCAAAATATGGCCTCTGTAATTCTGGTGGCTTCAAAAGAGCTGCGTTGACAGGTAAATTAATAGGAAATTTGGCTTAAGGAGACCAGAAATGCACAATATTCCTAATGTAGTCTCGTTACTGCCCTATTTAACAGAAAAAGACACTGATTATATATACAATGTAAATCCCAAGGCCTTTTCTGCTTCTGCCAAACACTGTAGAGAGGGATTTACTGCATTATCCATTATCATATTCCAGTCTATTCTTGGTTTGTATTGTGCTTCATTTTAGGCTGTAGTCTCTGTGGATAGTTTTGATCCTCCCTTCTCTCATTACTTTATACATCTCTATGCTGAACTGCATAAGCCAATTATCAGACCATAAACCTCATCTATCCAAAACCTTTTGAATGCGTATGCTCTGTGCCTTTGTGGCTGCTGCCCTCCTACTATTTTGTGCCATTATCAAACAAAGGCATATTTTAAATATTGTCATACACGCCCCCCGGCCCCTTTCAAAGTAATTCTTAATTAGATAATGATTAATTAGATGTTTGTAAAGTACTCTGAAAAAACAAAGTGCTATAGCAGCACAAAGTATTATTATTAATATGCATCATCAGTGTTATTAATACAGAGCTTTGCTGCAGCAGCCCTGTCACTGCATTCGTCCTCCCGAATTGTCCACTCTTTTCCAGAACAAACCATTTCCTCTTTACAAGGCAGCTTTTAATCCAATTCAGTGCATTTACCCTTTGTAATGTGCTCTCTGACTTACTAAAGAAATCACTCTGTAGTGTCATGTGGCACCAGGAGCAGTGGTGAAATGCAGACGGATCCTGTGACCATCCTTTTCCCATGCATTAACAATCCAGCAACGTGTTCAAAGAATTCAAGCCAAATTGGCACACATGCTTTTCTTTTCAAGAATCCATGTAGTATCACCCTTACTGGGGGTGTTTCACTATGTTGTAAGTACCCCTGTAGTGCAAAAAAAATGCAGAGAACAGGACTGCTGACCTCGTCAGATGAAGCTCTGCAGGAATGCAGAAGATTGGCTTGGTTAGTTTCAGATACTGAATTAAAAGAGAGAAAAGAGGGGAGGCACATTTAAAAGGAACAAGGCATTTTTCCATGAAAATGCCCTGTTCCACCCCAAGACATCTACTTGAAAGTTTGCAGAGGTGCTTGCTTGCATTTTCCAAAAAAATCTTCTAAAAGGCAATAAAATAGTTCTAAGCCCAAAGCCATCTAAACTGTAAATAGCCTTTTCTGCTGAAAATTATGCTTTCAGTTAACACAATAGATGCAGATACACTCACTTGGCAGTCTCTGCTCATCTACATCTGTTAGAACAGTGTGAGATCTGCTTGCCTGTTGGTCAGAGCCTTGCTCCAACGTACAGGTTCCAGGCAATTAAAAGTTTACATAGGCAGACTTGAAAACACTATGGAAAAAATCCCTTTTCTTCAGGAAGTCCCTTCACCGTGCCAACTGAACAACATTGGAAACATATGCCAGCTAGAGTTAATTACACTAGCTTATACTAATATGACATGCAGAAGGAAAGGGAGGCAGAGAGTCCATAGTTCTTACTAGTTGCCAAAAAGAAAAGCTGTATTGCCCTAGGTGCTACAAAGCCCACATTGGGGTGTAAGCATTAGAATGAGGTGGAAGGAAGAACTATTGAAATGGCTAATAAAAGAAATTGAAATTTGGAACTTGTCCCAAGAAATAGCTGACAGTCTACCAGTGGTAGTCTGCAGCATCCTTACAGAAGAGGGGAGTAGAAAACAAGATCTACAGTCAATAACCTTTACCTCTAGGAAAAGATGCTGAATGGGACTGTGCATAGTGCAGTTAAAGCTGTGCCTAGCAGGTTAGACATCTGACTCCTAGCCCACAGTCTAAACTGAGACAAAAATCAATAGCAAAAATCCCCTATAGCTATATGATCCAAAGTCAATAAAGCTGGAAACATTTTCTGGAATGAAAGTTGTTTTGCTTTTATGCTGCTGACCTTCCCAAGGCTAAATAGGTAATCAGTGATTCTATTGTTTTCCATGTTCCTTTTGTTTGTTCTAGTACATGTCAGGCTCTGCAGCAGTGAGTCTTTGTTCCCTGTGTTTAATAGTCATTTTAAATATGACTAGATGGCCTTTAAAAAGACATTTTAAAAGACACCCATATGTTTGTAAAAATAGCCTAAAACCTCCTAGAGAACTTCTATATATATCAACATGTGATGACCAATAAAAGCTTCTAATACAGATGTTCCAAGAGAATGAACATCTGTGCTAGGTAAAATCAGCACATAGGATACAGCTCCAAACCATGTGGTCATAATTTCAACAGCTTCATATCATAACGTCTAAGCAGGGAGTCTGGGCTAGGTTGAGGATTTTCTTTTGTGTTTTGTTTTCATTACAAATTTAAAAGAAAGGGACAGTCCTGGACTTTCACAATAAAGAAAATAAGTTTATTACAGACTAACCTGTTGTGCAGTGTTTTAAAAGGATGAACATCTCACACTTTAGGGCAGATGAATGGCAATGACAAAGTTAGCTGTGCTTTCAATCAGTGAAAACTTTCTGGTCTCTGGTCTACATGCACATCTTCCATACTTGTTTAAAGTTACCACAGAAACCTAACACCTTCCCGCTGTTGATGGCAGTAGATTATATTACTTTCTTATGGGAGCTCTACATATCACAGAAAGAAATGTGCTGAAGTCAGCTGTTGTGTCCAGGATAGTCACAGGGACACAATTTGACTCTCTGCCTGGGATTTCCATTATAAAAAAAAAAGTAAAAAAGGGTGTTAATTAAAAAAAAATTCAAGCTGTGGCCATCTTCAGTAAAAACTGGTTTTAGCTGAACTTCTCTATGACACCAAAAGACAATGGATAAAAATTGTGCAAGTCCAGGTGTGTGCATCAGCTTGAGTGGTACAGCCTAGTCAACTCACAATATATGTATATTGTAGTCCTAGATAATAAAATCCTCAACTGCTAGAAACATCTAATTGTTTATAGAGAACATTGGTCTTGTAGAATGAAGAGTGAGAATGAAGAGACAGCTGTGGGTGAGCTGTGCCTGGAGCAGTGTGAAAGGTCAAACACGTAAATTTGTCGTGGGGTCTTTGTACACCAGGTTTCCTTTATCTCCAGCTTTATTTCTTTAACTTTATAGGTTCTATCCTGATCTTTATCTACACATGTAATGTCTCCTACTACCTCCTTCTGGTACTTTTTTGTGGTCTGTCCATCAATTGCTTAACCAATGATTCCCCAGTTTACTTGAATGCCCAAAAAATCCACATTAATCTGCTTACAGAATCAAAGCTTATGTGCCTGGATATGTACCTCTTTTTCTGGGCAAATCTTAAGGTCAGTGTAAATTAATTTAACTCAATTTTTTTAAAAAGCAAAGTCTTTATTTGAGAAAAGTAAATTTCAGGTCATGATTAATTTTATTTTGTGTGCCTCATATTCAACATCTGCTATTCAATTATTTCTTTCAGACATTAAAAAATTCCTTCAAAAAACAAGAATACATGAAAAAAATTAAACTCTGGAATCACAGCTGGTGGTTTTGACTTAGATAATAGAACTGGGTTCATTAGACATGAAGTGTGAGGTATAGATATGATACAATGTCTCTTGAAGGGAAAAGGTTTCCTGCTGCTTTCTTGCACTTTTGGGCTAAGCAGAGTGAAAAAATTTTCTTTACCAGTGAATAAGTTCATGCATATGGATAAATCTTGTGGCATAGGCGATGCATATCTTGGTTATCACAGTAAATTGATTGTCAAAACTTTTAAATGGCTATAATATGTAAAATAGTTTAACTCGGATGTAATTTTAGTGTCTTTAATTTTCTAATTTCTAGTGTTTATTTAGTGTCTACAGTGCATATTTTCCTCTAGGCTCCCTTTTGAAAGGTATTAGGTCCCTTTCTCTATGTTAAATAATAGAGATGCTTGTAAAGATGTAAAGACAAAAATCTCAAATATATATGTTAATTGTTTGGCTTAAAAGAAAGCATGAAACTCCAATTTTTCTGACACTTTTAAACTATTCTGATTGTTACCCAAATAATAAAAGAAAATACAAAATAGTACATAAAATTTTTGCATAAAATAATAATTTTGGTAATGGTTTCAAGCAAAGCAAGCATTTCCCAATATTTTTTCAAAAAGCAATTTTTTAATAGATATAATGGAAAAATATGAGTAAATTTAAAATAACTTTAATAAAACGCATTATAGTTTCCTAAATTTTACTTACCCATCCTAATATTGCGAATATTTCCTTTGTTGGGTTACCAGTGGCAAGGATTTTCCATGGTACTGATGAAGCAGGTTTACTACTTCTCATTCTGTGTCAAAATCACTTTCATAAACAGGTCTTATTGTATAGATAAGAAGAACATATTCTTTTATAGACAATAAGGATACAATCTGACTGCTCTGTCTGAACGGGATAAAAGAATTTCAGATAACAGGATTATCTCCACCTCACTTAACTTCATCCATCCAGAAATTAGATGTCTATCCAGAGGTAATTGTGTAGCCTCTCTCTGTTGCCATTGTAGCCAGGGAGGAAGCAGAAGGAACCTGCAGGCAGTTAAAATTTGTTTCGATAAAAGCTCTGCTTGAAAATTATTAGCTAAACTGAATAATAGAGATTAGAGTAATTTCTGAGGAATTCAAATAAAATGGCATTAGGCTGTGTTGAAGGAGAACATAAGGGTCTCAAGACAAGCTGCAGTTGGCATTTCTTATGGACTGGTTTTCAGATTAATTTTATTTAATATTTTAACTAATGTTGACTGTGAAAAGATGCAGAGATTTTTAAAAATGAGCTGATGACCAAAGAGAGATGTTGCTATACTGAGGGAGATAAAAGTCTCTCAGAAAGAACTGTCTGGTCTTGAGACAATTTGGCCTCATGATAAATGTACGATGTAAATTAGAGTTATAAGTCTACTGGAAATTCTATCAAAAATTTTTTTTTAAAAATGAGAGGCCCATCAGCAAGAATCAGGAAAGGATGAAAGATAATTATTTTAGAATGACTGAATGATCATGAATGTGTGATAAAGACATTAAAACGTTAAATGCATTAATTCTATGGATAAGGAAAAACATTTCAAAATATTTCAGAGAAGCATATTGACATCAGAAATTATGATAAGGACTCTCCATCTGGAATTTTACTCAATTCTATAGTTGATCAAAATAAAGGTTACATCTACACTTAAACTGAAACAGAAGCCCAAAGTTGCTTAAAAGACAAATAAGTTCTCATGGGGCCTAGGTAAATTTAATCTGGATATTAAATGATAGATTTTAACTGCCAGAGATGTGAAGTTCCGAAGTAGCCTTCCCACAGGAGCAATGAGAAGAAAAATGCAAAATAATTCCTTCATGGAATTTATTACATTTTTAATGAGATTCTATGACATGGACACCTGAACAGGAAGATGCTTCAAAACTTAAGAGATCTCTTCCACTTCAGTATTTTTATGTCCCTAGACACTTGTTGTAGGCCAAGTTATGTTTCATTAGAAGAAGTGGCAATATTTTAAATGTTGCAGTCTCCTTTTCCCATGCAGGAAGGGTACATTGGAGATCTCTCTCCTGGGTCTGTTTGACAAACAGACTGAGCTCAGTTAAAATGGTTAAAAATAGGTGTTTGTCACATAGGTCACCTGTGACTTCTGTGGAAAGAAGCTCTCTAAGGAAAAAAAAGTAATTGGGAAGAAACATTTTGGTTTAGGAAAAAGACTCCAGAGGTGTGAGTTACACAGTAGATTAAGCTGAATTTATATTCTTTTCCACTCAAATTATATTCTATTTTTTGCATGCTTTGTATGACTATTTTTTAAACTAAATTCTAAAAACCTCTAGCTTGAAAGAGGAGAGATTTTCCTCCACCTACAGTCTCCTCTTGGAAGGTGTGGCAGGAAGGTCAAAGGGAGTTAACACAACTGCTGAATATTGGGAATTTATTCTCATACAAATCTTGGATAAATTTTGTATAAAATACAGATAAAAGTTAATTGATTGTAATCAAACATAAGAGACCATGCCCTTACCCTCAGGTAACATAATTGTTGAGGGTTTTCTACATGTGAAAAGGAAGAAGAGGAAAACAGTATTTCTTGCAAATATTTTCATCTATGAGAGTCTCAACTAGCCAGAAGTTCCACGAGGCAATTGCATAAATAAACAATTGCCTTTTAAAATAAGGCTTGAGTAATTCAATTGAGCCATGGGAAATCCAGTCCAAGTTTTGCACTAATGAGGAAGTGTCATAAATATTCACATTTTCTTGCCATTAGCCTTATAATTTACTACCTACAGGTATAGAGATAGATGAAGAATCTTACACTTAAACCTTCACTGCAGAATAATGAAGAAGGAAAGAAAGAAAATTAGCTTATCCAGCTACATTTTTAGTGAGCAGCCACTAGCAGCAAAACGTCATTGATCTTGGGCAGACAGACCAAGAAACTCAGAAACAGAGGGACGTAAAAAGTAGAGCAGTGGAAATATGGAGCAAATGGCTAAGCTGGCAAGATATGCTGCTACTGTGAGAGGAACTCTGGGGGTGTCTATTATTTGTATACGATATCATGGGGACAGAGTTCACAGAAATTAAATTTACCACGACCAGAAAAATATTCTATTTCTTAGTCTGCACTGCTGAGTCCAGCAACTGAAATAATAATTTTGTCTTGACCCTGTGCAGTCTGCAAATGGTTTTTGAATGGGGATTATACAGACTCACTGTTTTGCATGAGCATTCACTCCCTTTGTTTGTACACACAAAAAATGGTGATGGACTATCATTACCCAAATTGATAGCAGCTGTGCTTACTAAAAAAAATGTTTTCCTCAAATCTGTTGACATGTCAATGGTAATAAAAAAAAATAAAATATGTCATATGGTACACTGAAACTCCTGAATTACTTGTCACAGACCATTTAAATGTGTGCTGCATTCAATCCAAGAAATCTCCTGTTAAATTAATATATTTGCTAGGCCCTTTAGTACAAATTCTACCATCCTCTGGGGAAGTATTTTGAAGATATCCTTAAAAATCTAAATATTTAACTTCCTTTCACATTTGCATAATTTAATTGGAAGTTTTCTTTTAGCTTGTTTTATTTTTTTTTTTCTTTCCCAAATTTCAAGTTATCCACCATTTTGTTTCTTGAAACTAATGTACTGTCATATTAACTCACCAGGGACCAGCCCATGAGCTCCCTCTGTATTATCAGGGGACTGGAAATTTATTAACACTGTCCTTTGCAGGAGGAAGCAAATGTGCTCTCCATGCAGCCAAAACTGACTGGAACCCATGGGAATAAAGGTCCTGGCTAACACCCTTTGCTGCATAGCTGGGTGTCTGAAGTGCTGCAGATTCCTGTGTCCTGCCAGGCTAATCACAGTCGTGGTTTCAATAGCTGCCATTAGCTCTCTCTCAGAGGCCACCTGCAAAATATCACATCCCAAAAAAAAGCACTCAGCGCCGCTTTGTAGGTATTTGCAATGTTTTTTTTTATTTCAGGTTAATACGATTTTTTGAGCTTATACTTTTGAAGGTTGCATTCATGATCCATTAGATTGGATGCCCATCTTACTTTCTCCACAGGCACAACCCTAAGTTTCTGGTGAGATGCAGATATGGCCAAAGGAAAAAAGCAAATAGGGAAGAAGATTTTTAGGGGTCATGTTGCAACCTTACAGAAAGCACAATATTCCTTGAAGTTCAAAAGATGTGCTTTTTCTGAAAAAATAATTAGCCTCTGCATAGGAAAAGCCCTGCCTTGTTTGGGTGTCATTTGATGGCAGGTCTGATTTGATTGCACGGTGCCTACAGACAGTAAGTGCAATTGAGACCTTTTTCCTAATGATGCTACAGACACAGGCAGCAGATGTGTGTCCCTGCTCTGTGCAGCTGACAGTCCCAGCTGAACAGACAAGGAAATCTCAGGGAGATGAAATAACTTACTGTTGTTCAGAACCTGAGCCAGAGTTAATGCTTGTCTTTCAAATCTCAGTGCAGTGATTTGTCTAGTACATCGCCTTACCTCCTGTTCTCACCAAAAAGCAAAGTAAAACGTACAAAACCAAGTGTTGTAGATAAGATAGTCTCTAAAACGAGGAGATCAGAGAGAGGCAAAAAGCCATTGGAAACCTAAGTTCAAAACAGGGAGCACGGTGGAAATACAGAAGGTCAGAAGCAGCAACAGAAAGAAAAGGGAAATATATTGTAAGACAGCAAATAGCGTGCGTGTTTCCTATCCTGAGAACAAAATACCTGTCTGCTCGCTGTGCCCTCTCAGAGCTTTAAAACTTCAAGTAACAGAAGGCACCATTAAGCCAATTTCAGTGGCTGCATCGTGATGGACTGGCCAAGTCCTCCCTTCACAGGCCTGGAAAATGTGGCTCCCTGCTACGGGAGCAAAATCAGGAGATGAGGTCACTCATTACCTGATTTCTATGGCAACAGGAGGCATTTCACTGTCTCATCTGCTCCTTCTGCTTCTCCCATTTTTTCTGGGAACTGAAACTTCTGGCTGTGGATTTATGCTCCAGCTGATGCTGACATTGCTTCCAGTGTGTTCTGGTATTGGCTGGGATGGAGTTAATTTTCTTCATAGCAGCTCATATGTATTTTGGATTTGCATGAAAAAATCAGAAGTGACTCCCTTAGAAAGAGTGATATGAAAAAGTCAGGAGAATGACATTTTCTTTCACTAAGTAATTGACAAAAGAAAGGAGATGGTTTAGAAGGAAAGGGGCTTAAGACAGAAGCTACCTATTTTTGTCAAGACAACGTAGAGTGCAAAGATATATGGAGAAAGTATAATTGTCAGTCACTTTCCCATGAAGGATATTTTATGTGGTAATAAATGAGACAAACAGGCACTGAATAGGGCTTTATGGGAAGCAGTTTTGGCTCAGTTGTACCTCTGCCTCTCAGGATATCTCCCATTAGTCACTCAGCTGATGAATTTGCTCAGCAGTGGTGGCAGTTTCAGGAAAAGAAGAAACAGCTCTCAGAAGATTCAGCAGTTTAGTTTAAATACATTTTCTCTCCCACGCCTGCTCCATGTTGAGCTCGTGTCTCTCTCTCTGCAGCTGTTGCTTGTTTCACAGACACCCTCTCCTTCATGTTAACCACCCCCATCCATCCCTGGAGGCATCAGAGCCAACAAGCACCATGATTTCACAGCTATTTCATGGGAAGATACCAAGGTTTTAGAGCCCTCAGAGTTTAATCTGGACCCAGAAGAAACCCAGATTTTTTTTTTCAGGGTTCAGAAGTGTTCAGTAATTTCTTGGGATTCAGAAGTTTTGAGTTCAGGTGTAATATCTCCCATGAGGTTGTGGTTGCACTCTGGTGTGGCTGGCATGGTTACCTGGTAGATGGAGCCACACCTGTGTGAACTGGTTGTGCCTGAGCCAGCCAGAGACTGCTTAATGCAAAGGAAAACAGTGCAGAAAAAATGAAGCTGTCTTTGCCCAGAGCTTGCACCTGTAATCCGTGTAGCTGCAGTGCATGCTGCTTCATGTAAGGCAACCCCATCATCAATACTTCTTTGGCTTGAGCTGACAGCAGTTTGAGAAGCTCTTCTCTGCTTTCTGCAATTTGCTACAGACACTGTTTCCCCCTATTTAAAGTAACGTTACTTGCAAAACATGCTGAGATGTGTGCTGGGATGTGAATTTGAGGGAATATTCCAATTCCTCTAATGGCTTCCTTTCAAACTCTGAAGCATGGCCATGTGAACTGTTTTGTCAGCTGAATTGCACGATTTAAGTCTATTTTTGTGACTGAAAAACTCTAATCCCTCACAATACAATATATTTTCCCATTTACCCGTGACATGGCATTTGATAAAGTAAGCTATTAAATAATAATTGTTGTAGTGAAGGGCAGGGTATTTGCCCACTCTTAGAGATTTCTGAAATATTAATACATGGAGCTATTGCTGCAGCTGTCTCAGATGTGCCTGCCCTGTTTATGGCATGTACTGGGTGCTCTAATTAAACCCATTTTCATTCAGTCAGTGGAAAAAAAAATGCTTTTTGCACCAGGTTGGTTATTTAATTGGGATGGGGAAAATGAGGAAGCAGAGGAAGAACAAGTGAGTTATCCCCAGCAGGAGACTGAGGATAAGGACTTTTTGCTTGGAAAAATCATTCATATCAGTCATTGTCTTGAAATTACTGTTACTTGCTAAATTTTGGTCACAAGCTAGTAGTGGGATCTGAAGATGCTGTAGGAGTTACAGAGCTGAGGTAAGATGAACTAATTTCTTCAAAGACAGTGACTTCCACTGGGACTTAGACAGCTAATGGGATTGAAGAGTTTGCCCTCAGGGCCATCAGTTGTGACTGAGCACATTAAAATGAGGGAACAGCTCAGTGGTTTATGTAAAATGAGATGGTGGCATGAGTCCAACTATTGAGTTCACAGGTATCTCCATCTACATGCTAATACTGAGGCTTGGGCTTAGTGTGCCATGAAAACAGTTGACAGAGCAAAGAGACCACCTCTTATCATGGACTGCAAGACTACAGCTTTCTAATTCCAGCAGCAGGGAGAACCTTATTTTTATAGAATTGTCCCCATGCACATAAAAACATTAATATGTTAATAAAGAAGAGGTAGAAAACTATTTATGTCCCCCAGAAAATGATTCCCATGTTGGGATGTAGAGTCACCTTCCCATCGTGGTGGTCCAGGGAATTCCAGGTCCTATGATTTCAAGTAAAACAGTTCCAAGAGATGGGGCTAAGAGAATACTCTGTATGCTGGCCCCCTATGTGATAGGAGATGATTACAGAAGCTCCTGAAAACCAGAATCACAAGCACCATCAAAAACACTTTGAATACCCAAACAATCAAAGTCTACTGTCTTTAAGTGAGAAAATCAGACCTCTATGGGTTGGAGGAAAAAAGATATTATTTCAGTTCTGTCTAGAATGCTGTAGGAAGGCTATAATATATATCAAGATCAAGATCAAGATCAATATATACTTTAGAAAGTACCTAATGCTAAGGGTCTTCATTAAATTTCTAGAGTTTTCTGGAAGGGCTTGGGAAGCCCTTCTAGAACTCTTTCTATAGGGAGTTTGGAGATGTGAAATCACCTCACTTGTGAAATGCCTCCTTCACTGCACAGATGGATGCTTGGGGAAATATTTTCTGCTGAACCTGTGTGCAGATCCATGGACCTCATTCATTTGCTTGGTTAAAACAACAATGTCTTTGCAGACATGATGATTTAAGGCTACAATCAAGTAAAGTTTTGTAAGAAAGGTAATGCTTGTTAGGAGAAACCTTCAAGCATAGCACAAGTTCAGGAACCACTGTTCTGAATACATAATGTTTAGTGGCTATTATGTTTCCTTTTCCTGCTCCACAGGTACCAACTTTTTTTCTCTCAATGGTTTTAATTGGTTAATAAAATCAATTAAACTCAAAACAGTTCTTCTCTACCTGCATTTAGCTGGCAGGCTAGTGTCTCTGGTTCAAAACAGGAAAAGCATACTTAAAAACATGATTTTTTTTCTCTCCAGCTGCTGCAGTTAGTTGATAAATTTAATACACCAATGAGAAAAACCTGTTCTTGCAAGCCAGCTCTAAATTCTTCTTTACTTTTTTTGTTTTTAACTGTTCACACGTACCCCTTAAAAAAGGAAGAATAAAAATGCATTTTAATGCCCTCAGATTAAGGTCAAAAGCATCTTCACACTTACTCCATTGACAGAATCATCTTTCTGACTCTGACCCTCTAGAGGCAAACCATTTCTGAAATGTATTGTGTTTACAGGGCTTTTGGAGAAGAGATGAGACCTACTGTGTAACTGCAATTTTGTTGGAACATGCAACTGTCATGTAATGCAGCAAACAAATTATGAAGCATATTACAGGCAAGGATTGGAGATTTTTTCAAAGTCAAAATACAACCTTTTTTTTCCCCCCTTGCTTTTTAAGTTGTTGTCAGTGGAGCAGAAGGGTTTAGAAAACTGTAGAAACACTGAATTTTATATGACCTCAAAGGAGAATCAGTCCCCTTATTATTAATGCTCTGTCTCCTTTCAAAATATTGATTAAAAACTCATCCATTCCATTTGACCTATCAGCTATAATATCACAATCTCACGCCTGTTCTGAATCTGTATATGTATGCATGTATATATATGTAAAACCTGTAGATTAATGACTTTTTGGGATGTGGTTCTAATTTTGAGGGGGGTCTGTTATTCCTTTAAAGCACAGCTAGTGTTCCACAATGAAGCAAATGTTGCATTTTAGTTCAGTGCTTAAACCAAACCAAAACAATACATTTGCATTGACCTGAATTGACTGTGTGGGAAAAGGAGCACTGAAAGTGAGAAAGGGACAATTGCTCCATTCCTTGCTTTGTTAAAGAAATACTTTGCAGTAAATGGAATTGGAAACATAGGGAAAATCTCTACCTCAATTTTGACTTGCACTTAATCATGAAGGTGGTAAACAGCAAAGCTCATTGATTCAACTTGGGAGGCAGCTTAAATAACATAGGAGAGCTTTAGAAGTACAGGAGAGCATATAAAAACTTTTCTCCAGTTCTTACTGGCCTTGTGAAAACCATCTAAAGCCTATGGCTAATCTGGCCTGAGAAAGCAAAACATTTAGAGGATATTAAAATGAATCATATTTACATTTTCAGAAAACAGTGCCTGCTTTCAGTTGAGTTGGAACTATTTGCTAAATTAATCTTTAGTTTCAGTGTAGACCAAAACTGCATTTTTTTAATGATTAATCCATCCAAACTACTGGCCAGACACTTTTCTGGTGTAAGGGAGAAACATTTTCCCTTAACTCTATCTAGGTCTGATGATTGCTCACGTCATTCACACACTCTTACTTGGCCAATGATCCAAATCAAGGATTTGGAGATATATAATTCTAGGCAGTGTGACATCTTCCCCAAAAGACCTTATGATTTTATCTGTGAGTTGAGGAACAAGATGGATAGAGCAGAGAGATAAGGGAGAAGAAGGCAACAAAATGTGATTAACATTAGTGTAGTAAGCAGTGATTAAAGCACAGGAGGACTTTTCACATGTCAGAACATCTCCCAGCAGAGGTGACTTTTAAAGACCTCAGCACAATTAGGCTGTAGATGTCCCACAGCTCTGCTCAAAGACAAGGCTGTGGCTCTAATGTCCACATTCCCTGGCTGTGACTCAGGCAGATTTGTCATCTCTCCAACTGCAGGGAGGGAGGAAGGAGAGGGCCCTTTACATGCTGGTGGTGGATTGTGGCAGAGCCGTGGCTGCTGCAGGAGTGGGGCTGCTCTGGGGGCTCCCCACAGTGCCTGTGGCTGCCAAGAGCACAGGGAGAAGATGGAATAGGAGATCAATGTGCTGCTCCCTGCTACCGAGACCACTGCTGAAAGTGTGGTACCTCATCAATCATGGGCCTCGACAGAATAGAAAATAAGCCATTATGCACTTTTTATGGCCTTTATTAGCTCCAAAGCACCACATAGGTGTAGGATGTGATTAAAAAATCACAATATAAATGTACTTTCCTAGATGTTAGACTTTTTATTTTTTGCATAACTGTGCAAAACTATATTTCCCAACATAAAAGTTTTATTTGTTTTTAAATTACATCCATAGGAAACAGGCTTGTTTCCAGCTTCATGAAGGGAGAGGAATAGTATAGGAAAAAAGAAAATACTAGAGTGGAATGTGATTCTAGTTGTGCCTGCTGCTGAACTATTACTTTGTGGGTTTGGTCACTGTAATACAAGAATTTTGTAATACTTGAAAACAAAGCTAAAGAAACCAATTCTAATACAGCTAACAAATGAACTAAGATACAAATGCAGGATAAAAACACCCATAAACTCACAGCAGCCTAGAATTAGGGAGTGTGAGAAGGAAGTTAAAAGTCTAAATGGAACAGACGATGTCAAGCCAAATTAATATTTTCAGTCATGCACAGAGAACAAAATAAAGGAAGTAAAAATGGAAATTAAAAAGGAAAAAGACCCCAACATTTGGAGGAGATGTAAGAAAACAGTTTTTTATTCAAAAGAACAGAAACTTGTGAAGTGGCCTACCAGGCAACACTGTTGAACTTAAGCACTGGGGCTAGTCAAGATACTACAAGGTAGTGTCTCAAAGGGATCATGGTATTGAAAATGTAGTGAGACGTTACTTATCCCTGGTGATCTCTGATCTTACATTGTATATGAAAGCTATTCTTCCAAAACGGTAGCTGAGCCTGCATGCAGCCTTGCAGGAGCATGCAAAGGCAAATCCACACTCTCTTAGTTTTTGTTGATTTTTTTAATGCTGCTTATTTTTATCCTGAGGTTTTCTCTGCCAGCTTTGAAGGGAAATCGTATGCAGATTTTGTCTCTGGTTCAGCTTCATGTACAGTTTTGGCAGGAGGTTCAATAGGTTAAGAAGAATAGATGAAATCTTTAAAGGAAAGGTTCAGGCAATGCACATCTACATCTTTCTGATCATGCTGCTGCTGGGGTTGGAGACAGGATTTTGTGCAAGGAAAATTTCTGATCTGTTTAAGTGTAAAGAGTCAGAGTTGATAAAACTGTGTTCTTGTTAATGTGGCCTCCTGTAATTTTGATGCTGATTCTTCTCATGCTCTGACATTGTGAAAAGGTGTAGCCCGTTTAGGTTTCTCTCTCTTTTTGTTATGATGATTATTATTATTATTATGATTTGTTTTGTTTTGTTCAGTTTTGTTCAAGTTGGGTTTTTTCCCCTCTTAAGATCTGGATGGTGAGGAGTTGGCTGAACTAGTATAGGAGGGCACAATTTTCCCCACATTGAGGAAGGTTAACTTGGAGACAGGGAACTGGATGGGGCAGAGGTAGGGCAGGGAGGCAAAGTGAGAAGGGGTCTGGAAACGCAACACAACTGTATTCAGATCCAGGAAAAACAGTGCCCCCTGACATTCCTCTGCTCTGTTGTTAAAGAACAGGGCAGGGAGATGTGTTGTTCTGTTTATTAGCAGAGTTACATGTAGGATAACAGCCCACTTCTGCTGCCTGGATTAAATCAAAAGAAGGAGGCCTCTGCTCTGGTGTATTTCATTTATCCATGTATTGCACTGTCCCCAGAAATGAAAGGTAAAATCCGGATAGCCTGCTGGTAAAGATAGTACCCAAACCCCAGGTAGCAATGTGGGATTTCTTCAGCAGTTTCTACTCTTCTAAGACTCGATGGGTTCCTGGTAAACATCGTTCATGGACAGTGGAGGGAAGACACCACTTTACTATCCGTGTTTAGCTATAGCCCAGATTTAGGAGTGTCATTAATCTCCACTTCTCCACAAGGGAGGCCACACAGTGCTCAATCCTTTTGATGTCCCTGCTGGCACAGGGATGTGCTCAGTCCTGTACCTGGGGACCTGCAGTCTGGACCTTTCTGTCCTTGATGGGTTCTCAACCCATGATTTCTAATTTCCAGCACAGTGTTTTAACCAGCACATTGCAGGCCAGCCTTGGGGGAAGCATTTTCTGTCTCCTCTAATGTAAGAGTGACTCAGACACAGATCAATGGTCCATTAAGCTGTTTTTCTTATTTGCAACATTACTCTGTAGTGACTGCTCAGGGATGACCATAAGAACTCAACGCCTCTGTGAAGCAGTTCATTCTCTAATATATCACCCAGTTGCACAGCAAATGTGTGAGGGGGTTTCTAAAGTGGAGTTTTCTTTCAGACCATGGGACTTAATTTTTCAAATCTATATAAAAATATATATACATTTATATCAATTGCTTCTCAACCTCGTCTCATGAAAAAGAAGCCAAAATTTATTTGCATGCCATGTAGAAAAAACCAATTTTTTTCCTCAAACTTGTTTTTTAATCGTTTCATTGGTACCTCTGTAATTTGTATGTAACCCTGTTCACTCACTCAATAACTGTCTAATTTTTTACCCACATCTAAGTCAGCTCTGTCTGTTGTATGGAAGAGACAGACTATATTTGCAATTGCCTTTTTTTGCCTTTTTCTCCATCTTTTCAAGCCCTGATCTAGTTTTTTTCAGTTGGGTGGCTGAAACTGTGCACAGCATTCTAGATGCAAGCACAGCATGCATTTACATAAAAACATAAAAATGATTTCTGTTTTGTTCTCTTTTCTTTTCCCAATAATTCCTACCATTCTATTGCATTTTTGACTGCTGCTGAGCACTGAGTTGCTGTTTTCAGAGAACTATCCACAGTAACTCCAAGATCTCTTTCCTGTGTGGTAATGGCTTATTTACAGCCCATCATGGTGTATGTATAGTTAGGGCTATTTTTTCCTATATGCCCTTATCAACATTGAATTTCATCTTCTATTTTATTGCCTATTCACTCAGTGCCATGAGTTCCTTCTGCAAGCTCTCACAGTCAGCTTTAGATTTAAGTATCCTGCATAACTTTGTACATCTCCAGCCTTTTTTACCTCTTTATTTAACTCCTTCTCCAGATAATTTTTAACATGCTGAATAGCACAGGTTCTCTAGTAATCTTTCTCCATTTTGAGGACTCATAATTTATTCCTAGCTTTTTTGTTTCCTTTCTTATGTTTGATATTAATTCATAAGAGGACCTCCCCTCTTACCCAGACAGCTCAGTTAGTCTGAGGCTTCTGTGAAGGATCATGCCAGTGGTTTTTGGAAGTCGAGGAGGGCTGTACAGACTGGGTCATTGTTTTCCACGTTCTTTCAAGCATCCACAAAGAACTCCTTCTGAAACACAGCTTCTCTACACAGGAATTATGTTGACATTTCCCAGGCATGCCATATTTATCACGGTCATGATTTTTTTTTTTTTTAAAGTTTTTCCAAAACTCCAGGATACTTGTTACTAGTCAGTTTTTCACTTGATCACTGAAACCCTGGGTAAAGACTTCTAGTGGACTTGCCACCTCCTGTATTTCTGCTATGGGAAAAATATAGGGATAAGATAGAACTACTATTAGTTGAGAAAGTTCACATTGAGGACCTTAGCAAACTTAATTTTAATTTTTCTTTTCTGAAACATCTGTCATTGTCCACTCAGGAATAGTGCTTTAGGCTTATTTCCAATACATTTCTTCTGATGTTGTGCTTCCTGAGTGGTATTTGATGCACATTGATCACCCACTGGTGATCACTGGTAAACTCTCCACTTCTGACAAGTCCTATGGTTAGATTCTCTGCCTTTAACAAGTTGTTCTTCAGAATCTTTTCTGTCTGTGTTACTACACCTCTTTATCCAGCTCCTCAAGGCTTGTAAACGTTTCTATTTTTCATAAGTAGATACAAATCCAGTTTTGCTGAAGGATTTTTATTTCTAAGAAACTCCTCTACTGTTTATCCTTGCAGAGTGTTTTCCTGATCCTTTTGGAGTTGGATTTTTTGTTTGCTTGTTTATCTTGAACTTCTAGTATACTGTTTTTAAATACTCTATAGTGCCACTTTTGAACAATTTATATTGTTACATACTCTGATGTTTTTACAATGAACTCCCCTTTTATATAATTGCTCTTTAAAAGTAAATATGACTGTTGCAGATTTTTATCTTTTTTTTTTCTCCTTTACTTTGTTTGATTTATTTTTATTACTGATTGATTTTTTTGTATAGTCTTATTTTGAAGCAGGTTCTGAAAGCACATGGGAATGCTTACTGTCATCTGGGTTTCTGGCTCCAGAAAGCTGTTGTTTATGATTACTGCCAATGTAGTTTTCCAGTAGCATGGGAGTTTCGGATTGTTGTTTTGTGAGGTTCTGTTTGTTAATTTGTTTGGAGCTGGGTATGTTTTTTTGGTATGGTTTGTGTTTGTTTGGGGGTTTTGTTTGTTTTGTTTTATTGGTTTTTTAGTCTCCTCAATGTCTTTTGGAATCTCTTGGCCTTTACTATCAAACCAATGCAGTCAGTAGCACAGCTACTATGGTTTGATCTTGCTAACTTATTTTGTTTTTGATCTTGTTAACTTACTTGCTTTTTGACTGTACACCTTCATTTGTCATTCCTGTCCCTCAAGCCACGAGCTGCCTTTGTCACCGAAACTGCAGGAAAAACAAAAACCCTCCAACAACATTTTTACTATTAGAGAGTCAAGGCATCACTTTATTTTCTGGTCAGGATGTTGCTCTGACCAGGATGTACCACAGAAATTGTCCACACATAGCCTGGGTGTGCAGAGAGAATCATTCCGTGATACGCATAGCTTTTACAAGAATTTTCAGATATTTTATACAGGTAAAACTCACACAAACGAATTGGGTCAGTGTTCATTGATCTGGAGTTGAGCAATCCCCAGTATTCAGTTTCCCATTGGATCCAAATCCCCTCACCTCCGATGTTAATTAGATCTTCTTTCTTATTTCTCTCTTTCCAGACCAGGTGTCTCCAGCTAGCCAGGGGTGCTGTTGGGAGTTGATGGTTTGTCAATGACCACTGATAGCTGTTTTCTCTTGTGTATCTCCTGTGCCACTCCCAGTCTGGTGAGATGTTAAGTTCCTCAGGCCTCACCTAGAGGAATAATGCCTTGGAAAGAAACTTTAGTCCTTCCCCCGAGGCAAAGGTGAACAAACCTGGCTAAAGCTATACAAAAATATTTTTAAACTGGTATGTTTTTCAACATCTGTACCATCCACACACACAACTGACGCCCATGCAGAATTCCTTCAGTGTGACCACTTGGGCATCCACCACTGTCTTGTGGCTTTCGGCAGTTTTTAGTTTTACTTGCAGGGTTTTCTCCTCTGTCCTTTGCTTTCCACATATCAGTTTATAGTACTTTCATCATTAATATGCAAAGAGTTCTTTGGTTGACCTCTCCCAGTATGTCCAAAAACTTCCAGGTCTTGATGACTGTCATTCCTTGAGCAGTCAAGAATGCAAGAGTGAGGCTAAAGGACCAACTAAAGGAGAGACTTGGAGCTTTGTTCAGGGTTTCTAGGATACTCATTTCACATTAAACCATTTCCAGGAAAACTGAACCCCAAATCCTTTCTTCTGAGGTTTCCTTTCTCTCTCTCTTCCTAGATAATATAAGAAATCAGGGTTAGCTGGTGATCACAGACAAAATATTTAAGTATTGCATTGTCTTCTGCCTGGGATTTTGTTCTTGCTTTAAAAATTATGCAGATGCCTCACTGCCAGCAACAGTTCCCTGAAATTTATTTTAAGTTTCCCTTTTTTAACTTTGACCCACTATTTCTTGTAAATTTTTTCTGGCAATACAGGAAGTAATTTCTTTCATGCCTAAGGGGAACACAAACATCTTTCAAACATTTGCAGATGGCTTCATGCCCCCTAGTCATCCCTCTTCATGCTCCATATTATATCTTTTTAATCCTAAGGCACAGGCTGCTCTATAAAGCTGAAAACTCACAAGAGAACTTGTTTGTGTCTCTGTCTCTCTGGTTATTGGTGGGTTTTTTGGGGGGGAGGGGGGTTGTGTATTTTTTGTTTTTGTTTTTATTTTTATTTTTTGTTTGTTTTCCTTTTAAAATTTTTTTTCCTGCACAACTTCATCTATTTTCATTGACATTGGCATATATGCATCCGCAGGCACAACCTGTTCCTGTGAATATGAAGGAAGCTTGGGCCAAGTGAAGCTTTTAGTCACACCAGTGGGACCCTGTTGACTTTAGCTGTACCTTCAGGTGGTGGCCTTTTGTGTGTGCTGGATGAAAAGACACAGCTCAGACAGCTCTTAGAAATATTCTGCTCTGTTCAGGACAAAGTGCCACAAAAGCTAAATCCCAAAAAATCCTGTAACTTGTCCATCTGGAACAGGTGTTTACAGTCATATAAATAAAATAGAGTTTTGGTTTTTTTGTTTTTTTTTGTTTTTTTTTGCAGAACTAGAGTCAGCCCTCTACTAAAAAGCCCTTAAATATTCAAAGAGGGAAAAATATCCTGAACAACCTCATGCAAAAATTCCTATTAATAGCACTGCAATTTCTAACTTCCTTGCAAATTTTTGCCTCATGGCAATATGTACAATTTGTAAAGTGAAAATTGAGTCACCTCACACAAAAAATCTTGACTTTTAAAGCCATTGAAGCAGAATATCCCATTTTGTGGAGACAAAGAAGGTTAAAATAAGGAGTGACATCAGAAGAAACTCTCTTTGCCCACTTTTACCCAACTTGGCATCCTCTATTCTTTGGAAAGGCTTGTATCCTATTGCCTTCAGTGGATCAAGCTCTTTAAGTTGATCTCTTTAAGCTAAGCTAATCACTATTTTCTTTACCATTCCTCTTCCCAGTTGTTAAAAGACTTCATGGTACTTGATGCCACAAACCATAAAACCCTAGCAAGAGAAAAAATAATATTATGTTCACATATGGAAGGTTTTAACACCCTATAACAAAGGAATAATGGATTGGAATGTTCAGAGTTCTGAGTTTAAATGACTTGTCCATGGTTACAGATTTGGTCTGGTATTAAAGCTGGGTTTTTAAGAGACTCTTGAAAGGAAGTGGGAAAGGAAAAAGAAAGAGTTGAGAGACAAATAATGGTGCTAAAGACTGAAGAGAAAGAGAAGACAATTTCCTGAAGAAGTATGGACAAAGACACAGCCTAGATAATGCCAGACTAGAGATGGTAGACTCAGGATACAGTGTGTCTCAACGCCTCATTTAAGTTTTAGGAATACAGCTCTCATGACTTTTGTTTTACAAGTTCAGATCTATATATATATAAGGATTTAAGTAGGGTTGGATTTTTTTTAAGCTTCAAAGGATTCACCAAATTGAAAAGATTGGGGACTGGTAGTTTAGGACCATATCTACAGATACCACTGCTTTTACAGGCTCACCTCAGCTAGCTTTAAACTGGTTAATCCTGGCAGGGTAATGCAGTTGTGATATCAGTTGATTGTAGCAGGATCATGCTGAGGTATTTACCTGGATGTCAGTCAGGCTTTGCAGCCTGAGTCCAGCTTGGTGCTGCCTGACTGCACTGGGTACTTAGCTTAGCTAGTTTAGAGCTATTATGGTTTGATCCATCTACACGGGATTGCAATGTGGTTGTAACTACAGTTGCCAAGCTCTTCAAATGTCTTTAACCACTAGGATGCATTACTGCATCTCTCCCTTTTAGTTTTCATTTGTTTTTCTGTAATGTTGCACTTCTAAAGTAGATCTACTTTGGCAACCTTTAAGGCAATGTCCATCTGAATTGAAAATCTTTAACCCCAATTCCCCATATCATAGATTATATAGAGTTTCTCTTCCCTTTTTTACCACCTTGACAGCTGTATGAATGAGATCAATCTATTCACTGTGGTCTACAACTCCCAAAACATGCTAAAATGTCATGCAGATTTCTCACAATTTCCCCTTACCTGTATTAAATTATACATTAAAATTACTTCAACGTGGTCCCTTAGCAATATTTCCAATATCTTTTTCTCAACTCAAATGAGACTTAGAGGACTTGTCCCCTGAATCTTCCCTTGATTCTTTCTTGAATCTGGGGATATCTTTAGTACCCCTTAAGTCCTTGGGTATGACTGCACTCCTCAGTGGCCTGTCAAAAACCTTTGCTGAAGGCTTTCTTATTTCCTTTGTTACTTCCTTCAGGATTCTGGGACACAATTCATCTGAGCCTGGTGCTTTGTCAAATGTAACAGTCCTAATTGCCTTATTATCTTCTCCAGTGCAATAGCAAAGCCTTTTAACATTTTACTTTCCCCTCCAGGAGAATGTCTCTCAGTTACAGAGATACTATATTCCTATTTTTTAAAAATTTTTCTCCCCACTTCCCCCCAATGAATAATGAGGTGAGGAATTCATTTAGGCCTGCAGCAGAATCAAACTCATCTGTCACTAACTTTCCACTTATGTTCTTCAATGTCTCTACTGTCTCACTGCCTCTTGTAGAATTCTGAATATATATTTAGAATCACAGAATCATAGATGTAAGGAATGGAAAAGAGCTATTAGGTCATCCAGTTCATTGCCCTGCAACTGGAGGATTGTTCTATGAAATATCTTTCTCACTTTTTTGTTCAATCATTTTTTTAACATCCCAAATGTTTCCTTTGGAGTCACTTTAATGTCTCTCACAAGCAGGAAGTTTTCCCTGATGATTAGCTGTTTTCTCCTTCTAAATGTTAAGAATCTTGTCTAAATTAAATGGTCTTGTTTCACTTCCATTTTTTTCTCTGTTCATCTTTTATTTCATGCTTTCCAGCTTTTCAGAGAGCTAGACATGACCATCCTTTTTTGGGGAGACATTTTGACCTTATCTTCACACTAGCTTTGTGGAGCCTGAATTTCTCATGGACTCATAATGGCATAAAGATGACAGTGGTTTAAAAGATCTTAGGATAGGTGGAAGTGACATGCCATTTCCAGCCTGGGTGAAAGCACCATGAGTGCATTTAGAATATCCTGCTCTGTAGGTGTCCTCTGGTTCCCAGGGTCAGCATGAACCACAGTGAACTTGGTTCACTACAGCAGTCCTGAGTCAGGCAAAGTGCTTTAGAGCCCATTCCAATCCTTCTTCCAAAGCCCTGAATGATAAGGTTGTGTGGATGTCAGTTAGCACTGGTTTTGTATTTATCTGTTCCAGTATCAGGGCTGCTGATGTCCAGCCAAGGGCAGATACCCAAGGCAGTGCAATACAGAGCTCACCTGTGACCCAGAGGGAAATTGCTTTCTTTCTGCAAAAAGGCTGAACACAAACTGTGTACCCCAGATAATCACAGCTGGACTTCTGCCTGTGTTACAGCACCTTCTGTACAAATGCAGTGTCTGCCTCAGACTTCCCAGTATCTAAGGGTGCAAGGCACAGGCTCCTCACACAGAGACCACCCAAGCAGTTCCTGACATGAACAAGCATAATTTGATGTGTTGTGGTTCGACAGTGGCCAAATGCCAGGTGCCCACGAAAGTCACTCGCTCACCCTCCCCTGCCACAGCTAGAGAGAGGAGAAAAAAATTAAATGAAGGGCTCATGAGCTAAGGACTGGGAGAAATACTCCAATGGCAAAACAGGCTCAACTTAGAAGTACAGAGTTTATTATTAACAAAAGCAGAACAGGATAATGAGAAGTAAAATAAGCCCTTCAAAATATCTTTTTTCTTTCAACCCCTCCCTGCTTCTCACTGACAGCACGGGGGGACAGGGCGTGGGGGTTTTGGTCAGTTTGTCACACGAGATTTTCTTCTCCTGCTCAGGAAGAGGAGTCCTTCCCCTGTGAGGCTGTGGGGTCCCTCCCAAGGGCAGACAGTCCTCCCAAAACTGCTGTGACATGGGTCACTATTCCATGGGGTGCAGTCCTCCAAGGACAGGCTGCTCCAGCCTGGAAGCAGGACCCTCCCTCTCCACTGGGTCTCCCAGTGGATCACAGCCTCCTCCAGGCATCCACCTACTCCAATGTGAGCAGCTCCCCCACAGGCTGCTGGTGGATCTCTGCATCCCCCCTGAATCCCCAGTGGACTGTGGGTGGATCTCTGCATCCCCCCTGAATCCCCAGTGGACTGTGGGTGGATCTCTGCATCCCCCCTGAATCCCCAGTGGACTGTGGGTGGATCTCTGCATCCCCCCTGAATCCCCAGTGGACTGTGGGTGGATCTCTGCATCCCCCCTGAATCCCCAGTGGACTGTGGGTGGATCTCTGCATCCCCCCTGAATCCCCAGTGGACTGTGGGTGGATCTCTGCATCCCCCCTGAATCCCCAGTGGACTGTGGGTGGATCTCTGCATCCCCCCTGAATCCCCAGTGGACTGTGGGTGGATCTCTGCATCCCCCCTGAATCCCCAGTGGACTGTGGGTGGATCTCTGCATCCCCCCTGAATCCCCAGTGGACTGTGGGTGGATCTCTGCATCCCCCCTGAATCCCCAGTGGACTGTGGGTGGATCTCTGCATCCCCCCTGAATCCCCAGTGGACTGTGGGTGGATCTCTGCATCCCCCCTGAATCCCCAGTGGACTGTGGGTGGATCTCTGCATCCCCCCTGAATCCCCAGTGGACTGTGGGTGGATCTCTGCACCCCCTGTGGATCCCCAGTGGGCTGTGGGTGGATCTCTGCATCCCCTGTGGATCCCCATGGGCTGCAGGGCACAGCTGCTTCACCATTGTTTTTACCATGGCCTGCAGAGGAATCTCAGCTCTGGCACCCAGAGCACCTCCTGCCCCTCCTTCTGCCCTGACCTTGGTGTCTCCATGTTGTTTCCCTCACGTGTTCTCACCTCCTTCTCTTCTCTGACTGGCAAGACAAAATGTGCCCCCACTTAGTTCTGATTTCCTTCTCAAATCTGTCATCACAGAGGCATTACCAACCTCTCTCATTGGCCCAGTTTTGGCCAGCAGCATGTCCATCTTCAGAGCCATCAGGGGATTGGCTCTGCTGGACATGGGGGAAGCTTCCAGCAACTTCTCACAGAAGCCACCCCTGTGGCCCCCCTGCTACCAAAAACCAGGCCATGCAAAACCAACACACCTACATACCAGCTCTTCACTGCAACTGGAAAAATGGACTGTCTAAACCACTCTCCTGAATTTGAATAATGTAGCAGAGAAATCTGTTGTAGGGATGAGACCCCAAATATGCAACCCCAAATCCCTCTGGCCTTTCTTGGTCTAGCTCAGACTCAAGTTATTTAAAAGTGAACACAATATTCTAGATTCTAGTTACTTGAGCCGTATTGGCAGCTTCCTGCAGGCCATGATATTTTGCTAGTTATAGATTGTTTATTTTTACTTTCTTTCCTATTACATATAATTTATTACTCTACTGAACCTTATTCCTTTTTACGTTTCATAACTTTTTCAGGCTTTTCCCCATTTATCTTTTGTTCTTTGATATTTTCAGGTGTTCAGCGTGGTTCAGCAAGGTTTTAATTTCCCTCATCAAGCTGTGAACTTCTCCCTTTTTCTTTCCAGACAGCTTAATACAGTTTGACATTTCTTCACATTTCCAGCAGTCAGGAGCTGCTTCTACATGTAGCCACTGTGATTGGAAATGACTGCATATGATTATTGTTAGACATAATATTGTGATTGTACTGCTGCTGGGCATTGCTTTGAATGAATGGAAACCCAAAAGAAAACATATTCTGCTCCCAAACATTTTAGTCCTAAAAACAAGGCCAAAGCATGAGCCAAGAAAGCTTACCATGGTGCAACAATGACAAAATAGTCAGCTTTTAAAAAACAGGCAGCCAGGATTACACATATCTTTAAAAGCATTACGGAGTAAACCTAGTACAGTTTTAAAGTAGGAAACTATGAAAAGCCTATACTCTGCATTATATTTTGGATCTTTTCCAATGTTCCCAACACTTTAATCATTCTCTTCAGGACATGTCCCAGCCTGCACTGTATGAACAGAGATGAATTATATCAACCCTTATAGTATTTGCATTGCCTCTTACATGAAAACCAAGAGTGTTACCTGCACCACACATTCTCATTTCTTCTTGTATTTCTTCTTTTTATATGGTAGAAGAGAAATTTGGGTAAAGTATAACCCAGCACCAAACATGCTTTCAATTTCCAAAATTATTTGCATATTTCCTATACAGTCAGATCTAGTGAATTTTTTTTTTCTGAAAATATTGTGAGAAAGTATTGCCTTGCTATGACAAAGAGTTTTATAATTTAACTATGTACTTAATGTGGAAAGAAGTTATTTGTTTTAAATCCAGAGCCCCTGAGTCTCAGTTAGCATTCCTTGGCTCAAGAACACATAGTAAAATACCCTTTCTTGCTCATCTTTTCTATATTTTTCATATATTTGTACACCTCTGTAATGTGTCTTCACTATTATGTGATAATATTACTGTAAAAAAATAATTTAAAGCATTTTTTATTAAGTCAGAGATCTTTCAGGCAGGAATGGCTTTAAGTATAATTGGCCTCTGTTGGAAGAGAGGGACCTGGGGCTCTTGGATATTGGCCAGTTGGACATGAGCCAGCAGTGCCCTGGCAGCCAGGAGGGCCAGCCCTGTCCTGGGGGCATCAGGCCCAGCATCGCCAGCCGGGCAAGGGAGGGATTGTCCTGCTCTGCTCTGGGGCAGACTCACCTCGACTCCTGGGGACAGTTTTGGGTGCCACAATATAACAGAGAACATCCAAAGGAGGGCAAGAAAAATGGTGAAGGGTGTTGAGGGGAAGCCATTTGAGGAGCAGCTGAGTCACTTGGTCTGTCCAGCCTGGAGAAAAGGAGACTGAGGGGAGACCTCATTGCAGCTACAACTCCCTCGTGAGGGGAAGAGGAGGGGCAGGCACTGATCTCTGCTCTGTGGTGACAGTGACAGGACCCAAGGGAATGGTCTGAAGTTGTGTCAGGGGAGGTTTAGTTTGGATATTAGAAAAAGGTTCTTGACCCAAAGGGTGGTCAGGCACTGGAACAGGATCCCCAGGGCAGGGGTCACAGCACCAGCCTGACAGTTCAAGAAGTGTTTGGACAATGCCATTAGGCAAGTGATGGGATGCTTGGGATGGTGCTGTGCAGGGGAGTTGGACTGGATTTTCCTTGTGGTCCCTTCCAACTCAGCAAATCCTGTGATTCTGTGATGTGCTTGGTGGTCAGACTCCTTCCCTGCATAACAACTGGGCTGGTCTGTACTGGGATGGGCTTTTACACCACCTGGGCAGTGGTGTCGGAGTGCAGCTGGTGCTGTGAAGTCAGAGATTGCAATTACTTTGTGCCAATTGAATAGCAGAAAGAGGCTAAGTTAACCTACTTCTGACTGGAATCAGAGACAATTTCCAAAACCTGCAAAAGTCAGTTTGCTCCTAGAATCTGTGAGTTTAATTTACACTGCTGGGATATATAAGGGAATTGATAGGAGCACACAGGTGCAGATGCCTGGTGCTGAGAAAAGGTGTTATCCTTGAAAGGCATTGGCAGGGATTTGAGGGCAGAGAGAGTGCACCTGGTGTATGAGGAGGGCAAAAGGAAAAGACAACATGGGGTTTGTTAAGAGGAGGAGTTAGCAAAAGGAGGTTCCCAGCTACAAGAAGCTTTTTGTTTAACAGAGGCTCCATCTTTATCATGATTTAAGAAGAATTGCCCAAGAAGAAAAGTCACTTCATGAAGGCAAACTGATGGGGCAAACCCAAACCATTCTTTTCAAATTTTAATATCCATTTCACTTGTTGGTTTCTGTTAAGAATGGAGATAAGCACACACAGCTGCAGATCAAAAAAAGACTTTAAGCTAGACATGCTTACTTTGTGCTGTGCCAGACTCTCTACTGGAGAAGCTGCCAGTGCTGTGAGTAAAATACATCCACTTTGTACATACTAGTCAATTTGGGATCAAACCCATTTAACATCCTCTGCAACAGGCACTCAATGCACCTGCACAACATTTGGTTTTATCAGAACCATTTAGCCCATTTAAGCTAAGAAGGTGGAAAAAAACTCTGAGTCCTTGTGTTCAGACCCATCGGTTTTTATTATGGATAGGCTGTCAATTAGCCTTGCCCACATCAGCATCAAAATTAACCTGGTAGTGCTAAAATGGTGGAGTTGAAAAAATAATTAGCTTTTACCTGCTATTTTCAAGTGAATAAGTGAAGCCAAAGTAAAAAAATCGTCACAAATCTTTCAGTGTAACTTGGCAAAGATTTAGCTATATTTGTTTTCAAAAAGCACTTGCTCTATTAAAAAAAGCAAAACAACCAAAACAACAACCCACAACAAAACAAACAAAAAACCTCAAACAAAAAAACCCCAAAACAAACCCAAATACCTCCCCTGCAAACACAAGCAGAAGAAAAGTAATCCAAATACAGCTATTTAGCTCCATATTCCAACCAGTGAATCCAAAGCAATTCAAATTTAATCCGAGAGTGCATTTGCGGCAAATTCAAATCCTTTCCTCCCCTCTTCATTTGATATTTTCTGTTCTAAATGTGTCTAAGTGTTCTCTCACTACAAATTCTTGCCACAATGGCAGCTGTTTAGCAAATAAACTAAAAAATAAAAATGTTGTCATTGTGAAATAAGATATATTTAATTAAATAATATAGAGAAGTGCTATTACAAGAACATAAAACTGTAAGGCACAAGATAAAACTAAATTACTACATGGCTGCTCAATTCAATCTAATCCTTGAAGATAAAGATGGAGCCAGAAAATTGCATGTATTGTGAAATCAACATAAGCCCTAAGCAAATATTAACTAGGGATATATAAACTGATTTATTATAAATACAAGTGTGAATGCTAGGATTAGTTAAGGAAATGCAAACCGAGGCACAATAAGGCATAAAATACTCCAGTATTTCTCTAAAATACTGGGAAGTGTACACAAAAAAATGTGCAATGCCCAGGATGTAATTTTTGTTTACCTGATTTGACACACTGTGGAGGGGAAATTATGGGATAGAGAGAAAAATGGTATGTTAGTTTTTAGCAATTTTGGATAGCATTCAATTAATAGAGTTTCTTTATGTATTAAATAATAGATTATGATTTTTAAAAAGTATTCAGCTTTGGTTTTAACTGTTTGTTTTTAATCAAAGTCCTACTTACTAAATTATTAGGAGCGCATATTAGACATTGAAGACTGCATGAGATGCTTCTCTGTTTAAGAGGACTCATGTTTTTGTATGGTGTGAACAGAAGACTATCTCAAGCAGTTTTACCTACCTCCACATCTTTCCTGGGAAGTCTGCAGAATATGCATGAACAAGAGAGATATAAGGGTCATCAGTGTCCATGATAATAATGGCTGCATGCTGCAAATATCTACATGTGCTCACTTTAAGCTTAGGTTTTATCTTTTGGAGAGGTAAAAACCTTCAGGCCAGATGCATCTCAGTTACAAAATACTGTCAGTGGATGTTATTGCTTGTGTTATACTGACCCTCAAGGCAGATTTATGCCTGTTAAACTGACCTTATTGTGTCTCCAGGGAGTGAGAATTTTATGTAGTTTGCAGAAGATCGTTTCTGCCCTTATTTGTTTATTTTTTTAATGGCAGTCTTCTTCTGGAAAGATAAAAATGATAAACTGGGAGCTTTAATGGTGTATCTTGGTATCTTATCTCATATTACTGAAGAATATCCCAAACTCTTTAGAAAGACCACTGCTTTGTTTGTGAAGCCAAGCCTCCAGAAGGCATTGCCACAGGTTGTACACTGGGCAATGACCAGAGATCAAATAAGCAGAATCTGGGCATTGTCCATTCGTAGTCTCGAGCAAGGCAAAGGTTCCATGAGAGGTAGGTACCTGAGAGCAGGAGGGAATGAGGCAAGGAGGCATCATGGTCAGACATACCTGCTTTATAGCAGGGCTGGACCCTGCAGACTTTCTCTCTGTTCCAAGTGGAACCATTAACAAGACGAGCTTTTCATTGTTTGGCCTCCCAAGCTCCATCTGTGCCATTTAACTCTGCTGTCCTGGACCCTCAGCTGTGTACAGCACTGATCTCTCAACTTACATTCAGGCTCTGGACTGCATTAAGAAACCATTTTTGCCCCTTTGGCAGTGGAAGTTGGCAGTGGGCAGTGGGTTACACTGACATCTGACCTGAGCCCATATTCAAGCCATGTTTGTGAAGTGGACAACCAGAATTGTGACCTTCAGGTGCACAGCAGCAGCTACATGCCAGGCTGCCTGCTACCTGTATGCTACCTGTCTGACTGTTCCAAAGCTGTTCTTAGAAAGTCATGTTCTTCTTTCAGTTTTCCATTTATTCTCTTTCTTGTTCCAATTATGCAGCTGCCAACATTATTTTCTAGGCAAGGACTCTTTCTTAGTAGTCTTAGGCTTCAACCTCTTGGCTTTATGCACCAACCAAAGGAATCTAATCCCTACAGCCAAATTGATCCCAAGCTCATTTCTCCATCATCAAATTCTGGCTTGTCTGTCTTTTCTGCAGTGATGTTCAGTGCCGGTCTTGCATGATCGCTGTTGGCCAGCAGTTTTCTTGTCTCCTCCTTATTTCAGCTTCCTTATTTGGCTGGTCCATCTTGTCCCCAAATCCCAGTAATTTCTTTCTTTCCGCCTACTGTCCATCCTCTCCTTCCTGGTCTGACAACAGATCCCTCAACACTCACAGGAGCACTTACTTGGGTGCCAGTTGAAAGGAGACCAAGGCAGTCACGTTTTCTGTTCTTAGTTTCAGTTTTCAATCCCATTCAACTTCATGCAGCCTTCAGAGGGAAAACCATGTGTCTTGGTTTAAAAGACAGGTGTCTGCTAGGGAAGGCAGGAGCCTTCCTTGGAATGGAAAAACTGTAAACTCTCTCCCTCTGAATTATTATAAATTTAAAATCAAGAGGCTCTCAGGCAAAGATATGGGAATAGGAATAACAGTTCTTTACTAATATCTAAAATAAAGCTAACAAATAATAACAACTATGGCATTAACCAACAAACAACCAGAAATCCAGTGGCAGCCTGCCTGGCCTCGGGCACCTTTTCCCTTGGTGCAGTTCCAGTCACAGCCTGCAGGGGCGCTCCGGATGCGATGGTTCCCCCGCGGCTGCAGGGGGCGCTCTGGCGTGAGCCCAGGTAGCACAGNACCTAGATCCAAACTCCGACACCATGTCTTCCTGGAGACTATCATATTTAGCCACTTCATGACATCAAGAGTTCTATGATCTGGAAAACTGGAAAAGGGCAAAAGCAGTCACCAAAGAGGGAATAAAATCTGTTGCTGTTATAATTGCAGAAATTCTTCATGATTATATGCAAACTAAGTTATTTATTTATTTTTTAAATTTAGTTTTGACATCTTCTTTGGGAAAATTCAGGCATATTTTCCACAGAAACATCAAGAAGCTCGTCAGACACGAGATGTAGTCCTTCCCTGTTTAAAGAATTTTTCTCCTTCCCAAGGGATGATGAGCATTTCAAAGAAGGGTTGCCATGAGCATTTGTATTTTGATAAAAGATATATGTACTTGTGCTAATCTCATTCTCACTATTAATTTAAATTTGAATGAAAATTAATATTCATATAGAATAGCATAATGATGGCAGCATGACAGCTGATATTTATATACTTTTGAAAGCAGAATTTTAATGTGAAATTTTGGACAACTTTACTTTTAATGGTGGTGTGGTATGGATTTATGTACTTATTTTTCTGAATTTATATATGACAGGTGAATTCCACTTTCTACTCACAATACATGCTGTCATTCTCTGCTTAACTTGTCCTGAATATTATCCATGAGGTTATTCTGAAAGTTCTTTCTGCAGCACAAAACCAGATGAAGCTATTCAACCTTTCCTCTGGAGATTTTGTTTCACCCTGGTTTAACCTATGTACAATTCGCTGCTGCAGGGCAATAAAAAAGTGGAAAAAAAAAGAAAAAAAAATGGAAGTAATGCCAGATGGAAAATGAGAATACTTAGTGAATATGAACAGATGCAGATCTCTTGTCTGACAAAATTTTCATGTCTTTTTACTGCTGCTCCCCAATCCTGATGTCCCCGTGCAGTAAGGTCTTAATCTTTTCTGGACTCTCAAGTTCAAACACACTGACACATCTTTCTTTTCTTTCTCTCTTTTCCTCTTCCCAACTGTCTGTCTGCAGATAACTTATACTTTCAGGATTTCTTGCAGGGCTCCTAAATCTTTTTCCCAGTCAGTTCACAGTATGCTTTTCTCATTTAGCTTTGCTTTGGAAGACATCCCTTTGCCATTATTATGCTTGTTATGATGAATAAAGGCAAAACATTCTACTAACAGAAGTTAGAACTAATAGGTGATTTTTAGTTCCGTTTTTTTAAACAAAAGAGATAACTGAAGAACAACAAACACCCAGGAAACTTCACAAGTGGGAGAAGAATATGAAGCTTCTATTGTTTCATTCACCTAGGATCTGCAGCTTTGATGTTACATGAGGATTACCAGGGTTCTTTTGTCCCAATTACTGAGAGCTGAGTTGAAGAACTTCAGTATGCATTAAGTCTACCAACTTTGATGTTATGTTGAACACTCCTGACTCAAATTTGAGTCATCAGAATTAGCTTAGGATAACTGGATGCACATCAAAATACCCAGAATACAAGCAGTGCAACATCAAAGTATATATTTTGATGTTGTTTTCAAGACCAAATAAAACAACAGTTAGATGTGCTGATCTACTGGTTAGCACTGGATTTTGTGACAAATTGCAGGAGCCATATCTTTGCTTCTGTCTCCGGTGGGTTGGCACCACCATCACCCCTTTCAAAATACGACCAGGTAACAGGAATATTGTGCAGGCAGGATACAGGAAGGGCCTTGGGCATTGGGGCACAGATACTAAAATGTCTAAAATTTAGATTTTGAGTTGTAGGAATGGAAATCATAATATTCAGTTGAGTTCAACACTCAGTTGAGTGGAGAAGCCAGGCCTCTAATTTGCATTCACAGCAACTGGCACAGGAAGAGGTGGAATTTAAATTCTTAATTTCTTCCTCCTTTTACTACGGTATGAAACCTGGATCCAGAACCTGGAAAGTGTTTCTGTGTGATCATCACCTTGGATAACATCAAGACTTCTCATGCCTAGTAATGCCTGTAAGGTTGCATGTTATTTCTGGGGGATTATTGTATGCTGTGAAGAATTCAATAACTTCTGATTTACCTTCTGATTTCAATTAACTTTAGAATCCAAAATTATGACTGAAAAAAAAAGAAATACCTCCTTGTTTTTTTTTTTTGAGCAACCTGTTTTGCCAGAACAAATGTTCCAGCTTTCATACACACATGCCACTTGATTTCAGCCTTCTGTGTGCATTTATTTTCTTTTTAACTTTAGATATTTACTGTGAATTGATTCAGTACATCTTGCACCAAGCAACAAAAATCTTGAAATATCTTTAGAAAACTCAGACTTTAACTGGCCAGAGCCTAGTGTTTTTTGAAGTACAGTTTTGAAGATGTGGTGCTTATGGACATGGTTTAGTAGTGGTTAATGGTTGTACATAAAGAATTTAAAGATCTTTTTCAGTGTAAATGATTCTGTGATTCTATGATCAACTTCTTAAGCAAGCTAAGTTGTCCCACTTTAATCAAGAGCTGGAAAATGGTAGAATTAATGAAAAAAAGTAAAAAATTAATGTCTTGTGCTCATTAAATTGTGTTTTGCATCAAAAATAGTTTCACTTTTTGGAATCTTGCAATATGTACTTGAAGAAGGCTGAATACAGATAAGGAGGACGTGTATTGCTTGGTGGACTCCTAATTTCGGACAGTAAATGAGAAAAAAATCATTAGGACCCTAAAAGTACATTATAATATGTCTTATGTAACCATTTACATTTTCATACAAATTCTTTCTAATAAGTAGCATTTTTCTGAAACTGGCTAGAATTACAAAGCCTGGTATGTAGGATTAAAGTGGTTTAGTCTAGTACACCACTTCTGAAAGTGGACTATATCAGCTTCTTGAGAGAAGCACAGGAGGAATCTTCTACAAAATTATAGAAATTTTCTCTATGTGCTTTTTCATTTTATTTAACCTGCTCAATTAGAATTTAGGTTTTGAGCTAAAGGATAAGGATTTTGAAAATCTTGCAAATATTTTAAAAATAAGTAATTCTTATAAATGGGCCTAGCTGCTTCACTTTCAAAGCTATCAGAAGAGCAGCTGAAGCTTTGTTCCCTCTGCTTGTCTGGACTTTTTCTGTGCTTACTGCATCCAAAAGTAGTTGACACAGATCTCATGGGTTTGTTGCTTCAAACCAATGCTGTTACTGGCTCTTTCCCCAGGTTTCTTTAGAAGAGAATAAAAATCAGATGGTGAAAAAATTAGTTAGTCTAACTTTATAACTGTGTGTCTTAGTGTTAATAATCTTGTTCTAGCTTACTGTAGTTTTACTCAAATTTCTGCACTCTGCTTCATCTACAATGCAGCCTCTAAAATAAGTTCTGAAGAATTTTTTTAATCATAGAATCATAGAATGTCTTGAGTTAGAAGAGACCTTAAAGATCATACAGTTCTAGCCTCTTGCCATGGACAGGGACACCTCCCACCAGACCAGGTTGCTCAAAGCCTCATCCAACCTGGCCTTGAACACTTCCAGGGATGGGGCATCCACAGCTTCCCTGGGCACCCCATGCCAGTGCCTCACCATCCTCACAGTAAAGAATTTATTCTTAATATCCAATCTGAAGCTACTCTTTTCAAAGTCATTACCCCTTATCCTGTCACTCTATGCTCTTATAAAAAGTCCCTCTCCAGCTCTTTTGTAGCCCCCTTCAGGTACTGAATGACTCCATAAGGTCTCCCTGGAGCCTTCCCTTCTCCAGGCTGAACAAACCCAAATTTTTCAGCCTTTCCTGAAATGTTTTCAGGGAGCTAAGCCAAGCTCCTGCTCAAATCATGGCTCACTGCAATGTTATATCTGGTTTTGCAGGACTGCTTCCAGCTGAGAGTTGAACACCTCCAAGGATGGAGGTCCCACAACCAGTAACTGACCACTCTCACTTTGGACTTTGAAAAATGAAAATTTATTATATTCACTCTTTGGCCTAACTCCCTCTCTCTTATACACACATCATCTCTTTGATGGAAATTAATGTGGCCTAAATTCTATCTCTGTCCCCATTCATGTTATTTCCTATTGTCTGGCTGCAGACCTTCAGAGGCACATTGTCAATAGGGAACAGCAGGGGTGGGTCCTTGGTTGAAATGTAGGACACCCAAATCTAGACTTTTGACTCTGTCATACACAGCTGCAACTTTCTACCTTCCTGCTAAATACCAAGCACTTTGTCTCCTGTCACATAAATCAGACAGAGCCAGATTTTTCTATTCTAGCTGGGTTTGTGTGCCTTCCTCCTCACTGGGTGCCTTCCAGGAGTACATTAATCAATTCGCCTCAGAGCTGTCTCTGGTGTTTTTGTTGTTTTCAGTCAGCTTCTCCTCAGAGGTTACAGCCTGGCCACCTTACAAGGGGCACAGTTTTCCTCAGCCTTTCCCAGTTGTAGGAAGAAGGAAGCACTGAGAGAGAAGATGAAGTTCTTTCAGGAGAGATGAGATTTTTTTATTTGAGTGAGAGATGAGACTTTTTTATTTGAGACATCTCTTTCTTTTGATCTAGTGCTGTCATTTTCAATGTGAATTTCTGGGTTTGCATTATCTGCTAGAATGTCAGATCATTGTGATGGAAGCCAGATATTGAGAGAGATAGATAGACATATGCAGGAGTAAGGGCATTTAATTGAGACCATCAGAAAACTAATATTGTGGTAATATTTAAAAATGGTAAATGGGACAACCCAAATAATTATAGTCCTGTCAGGCTGACATCGATCCTTGGTGAAATAAGAGAACATCTGATATAGGGCTCAGTTAGGAAAGAGCTGAAGGATGGAATTAATGCCAATCAACATAAGTTTATGGAAAATAGATCCTGTCAAACTAAGCTGATAGCTTTTTTTTTAGATTACAAGCTATTTTTTAAAGTAATAGTATTGATGTACCATACCGTGCAAGCTATTTGACTTGATAGTGCATAACACTTTCATTAAGAAACTAGAAAGATATAAAATGCACATGACACACATTAAATGGATTGTAACCTTTTCTTACTGATGGATGATATGATCTTATTGTAAATGCACTGTCATCCTATGGTAGAATTTTTCAGAATATTTGTTCCTCAACCACATGCAATTTAACAGTTTTTCAGCATCTAGGAAGAAGCACAAGACTATCACTGATGAAGTTTATGAATGATCAAAGAAAAATTTACTGGTGAGGAGCATAGTTCACTTTTCCAGTGAATCTGTGAATGTTTGATGAGCTGAACACAAATCCTGTCCAAGACCCGCTGCGAAGTCCAACAGCTAAGAAGAAAGAGTTTATAGTAATACTCTTTTTGTATGTTTAACAGCCAAAGGCTTTAGAGAAAGAAGAAGGTAGAAGTAATATCTTTTAGTAGGTCAAAAAATGCGTTAAAATGTGGCCATCTCCCTGGTTATGTGTGTGTCTTCACTTCATCTAGACCATCCAGTTTAATAAAGAAATTTGCTTTTACTCTAGATCTTTCCTTACAAAGAATGCTGGCCATACAAAGTTGAAGATGATCTCAGAGCACATCATCTTTGAAAAGGCCAGAAGGTTAATCAGTATTTAATCTGTGGGTAATTAATCCATCACAGTATGGTTAAGTGAGTTAATCTAATTCTCAAATATAATAAGCAAGACACTCCTGTGTTGCCATTCCAGCAGTTAATTGTTATTGGTTTTAAAAAATATGTAGCAAATTTAGAGTGAAATGAGGTACTTTTGTGTTGAAAAACCCAGCTGGGGCTCGGATGACAATTTCTTAGACAGATTGGATGACTTTCTAAAGCAGATCCCTGAGAAACAGAAACTCTCTCAGGGCATTTATGTACTTCTTTTCTTACCAAACGCCTGCTTACAAACCTTTTTCAGCCTTCTTGAAATCCTAATATCTCAAAACCGTTTTACATCTTTTTCCAGGAGGGAATGTTACAGGTAATACTCCTATTAGGTTTTCTTCCTTTTTTTTTTTAACTGACTCTCTTGAATCTTCATACTGAGATTTCCATTAAAACCACCCCTGAGTAATACTTTCTTCCCTTTTGTACCCAAAAGTACATGTTCTTTGGTAGCCTCCATCGCCATTTGGTAGCCACCACTGATACTTTGGCTCCCCCCAGTACATCCTTTCATACCAACCAAGGTTTTACCTGCAGCACCTGAAACCCTGCACAGACATTTTGTAACTGCCATGCCATGACTCTTGAAGCACACACTTGTGTTTATGCAGCATGGCAGTGAAGGAAATCAGAATATATTGCAATATCTGATCTTAAGAGACACTACTACATGCATGCCCCAAACAAAAACTTTAGAGAAACCTTTAAAAAAAATTCTAGACCTGAATAAATCAATTGACTACAGGATATTTCTATTTCTTTGGCATATCATCAATGTTTCTCTTAGGACTTGTCTGCAGTTGCAAGTTAATTTGAGCAAAGGTGGGCTGTGAATTTAAAATGAAACAACTACTGAGTAAATCCACAAACTCTTCTGCTGGAAAAACAGTGATATACTCTTATTTAGTAAATCCATCCAGAAAGTTTTCTCTTTTCCATCTGAAAAAGTTCAAGGAGGCATTTCAACAGCTATGGTGTTTGGCAGCAATAGAATAATTTCTGTATAATTTCATGAACAAAAAGCACTTTTTTTATTTCTAGGTCCAAATCTACCTACTGGACTTCCTGTGGGCCTATCTCTTCTCACTTCCACATTGTCTGCCAGTCCCACTGGAGGTTACTCCAGAGCCACTGGTCAAGTGATTTTGTCTTGCAGTAAACAGCAAGAGCTCTAGAAGATACCTTTTGACTATATTCTGCGAGTCCCTCTTTAACTTCTCCAGCAGCATTTGCTACTGAGATCCAGGGAGCTTCTACTTTTCCATCTTGCTTTATACCATCTATTATAAGCATGTTTCCCCTAGGATAATTTCCCAGTCTTCTGTTACACTGAGTTTTCACGTGTTTCAAGACCTTCTTTTGGGGGAATTTTCCACAGATTAGTTCATACTATTTTGTTTTCCCTCATCTGCATATCTGAATTTTCTCTAACTTAATTTATTCTCATGCTTTTCTTCACGTACCCTTCCCTGCAGCTAATTTTCTTTCCAAGTTCATGGACTGGAGTTCTGTCTCTTTTTCTGTATATGGACTAGCTTTGAACTTGTAATTTTTTTTGTTATAATTGCCCCATGGAGCAATTTTTGAACATGAAGTACAGATCATCAGTGTGTGTCAGATATCAGGCTTTCATAACTCAGAGTAAAATTGTATAAATTGTGTCTAAGTATTATAATTGTGCCCAAAGGCCAAAGAGATAAAAAACCAGACTAGTGTTGTGTAAATGGATGGATAATAATTGCTTGTGTCCCAGAGGTCTTGCAATCCAAAAAATTTTTTTGTCTTTTAACTTAATTGGAAATAATTAATATTTATCACTCTTAACATCAAAATCCCAGACTGGGATCTGTTTTCTCCACCCCACTTCCCATTCTATATTCCTGTCTGCTTATTCAGTCCACTTGAGAAATAGTAGGTAGAAATACTGCTTTAATCAGCCATTTTAGGGCACACTAAAGAGTACTTCTGACTGGGAATGGTAATGACTATCAGATTCAAATATCTATTACCTGCTACAGAGCAATGAGCCTGATGAAGTTTATGCAGGTACTGCACATGTATTTGAGATTATCCAAGTTCAATTGAGTGAAAGTAGCTATGGGTGATTTGCCCACTTAAGCAAAGAAGCAATTTTTGCTTTTCCTGTGTCTAAGGACTCTTTAGAACTAAATTAGCACCTATATTTTGGGTTGAATTAAAAGTAATGTTTTTAGTAAAATAATTTCTTCAGTATCCATCCAATATTATAGCTGTTATAATGATGATAAGAACTTCTACCCAGTGAGCTGAACTCTCACAGATCTATAGTAATCTTTTTGTGTGTGTGTTCTTGCAATGCACTGTCTACCTAGAGAGAAAACATCATAAAAGATCCCATACTGCAAGGCATCATCCATGATGTTGACTGGATCAGGCCAGAGCAAGGTTTTTTAGAGGTTAAATCAGAGCTGTGGTAATACAAGGCAAAAAGGAGGGGAGTGTTTATCTGACAGTGCTACAATTTCACGTTCCCTGTCTGCTGGGATTGTCCTGATAGAGCAGGTCACAGGCCTAGATTTCACTAATGAGGTTAATCAAGACCCTGGGAAATGGGTACAGACACTGCTTTTGGGGTTGGACTATACTCATGGGGTCTGGTACCAAACCTCTGCAGTGATACTTGCAAAACTCCTCTGGCAAATCATAGATCACAGACCATTTATTTCAATCCTTTGTTATGAATCTGTGAAGGATTCAGATTATTTAAGAAATATTTTAGTGAAGAAAATGCTGTATTTCTACTTCTACAACAAAAGGTTGCCGTTCCCAAACATGCTATTTGACTTTCTTTTTCTTGCTAACTCATCATCAAATTATTTTAATAATGATAAAATTATTCAACCTTTAAAGAAAGAGGAAAACAATCAATGCTGAACAGTATTTGTTGACTGTGTTCCTTTCTTCAGTAATAAATTGCTTAAAATGAAAGACATGTCCTCTTATTTTATCTTAATTTAAAATATTTTGACTTTTTTTTAGGAATCCCCTACTTTTCTACCACAAGGAATTAAAGAAAGAGGTGAAATTTTTAAGATTTTTCCTGTGTTCTCAGTTTTCAGTGAAGGCTAATGTAACTATTATTTGTTAGATTAGGATTTTTGTTTTTATCCTACTCTGTAAATGGCTGATACCCTAACGTGTAGCAATCTAGGTCCTTCAGGCTTCTAGGTGGACAAAATACTAAAAATCCCTTAGATATGGGTTTGTGGTGGAAATTCGGTATCATTTATGAATTTTTTTTTAATGTTTCTATGGAGCAGCCAAAGTTCCTACGGGATCAAGAACTTTGAACTAAAGGTGGAAATTGTGAAATATATTTGTCCTTATGCTGGAGCAGGAGTATTGTTTGAAAAATATTTCAGCCTGTGGCTTGGAAAATGTGATTAATTGTCAAATGAGGACCATCAAAAAATGGTATTATGTATAAGAAAACCCACCCTAAAATTAAATGCAAGATGTAAAGATTTTGCTATGTAAACTCAATAGAGGAAGACAGAAGAAATGGCCTGGTAGGGGGTTTTAGGGGGCCTTCACTGTGCAGATGTGGAAGGATGGATGAGAGATCAAGTGACATTACTGTAGTCTCTTGCTCTTCCTAAGGAGCAGCCTGAATGGTCCAGTCCTCAAAAGACAAACATTTGTTTTGCTTGTTGGTGCAGGTGATGCCAGTTCACGTGCATGCAGCCTGGTTCTGGAACCACTGGCTGCCTCTGCACTGTGAGTAAAGCAGGCTAAAGATCACCAACTGCCAGCAGAGCTTGCACATGCACAGAAAAATTCCTTTAACCCCTAAAACAGAATGGCTGTGGCCAAGCTTCAGTTTGGGGATGTTCCCTGGGCTGCACTGGCCCCTGCATGGTGCCCAGGCATTGTCCTGAGCAGGTCTGACAAGTGAAGGTCTGGCAGTGAATATTTCAGTGAGGAATCCAGAGTGAGGCTGATTTTGCACTAAGCATTTCCCAGCCTGCTTTCAGTGGCAGGCAAATTCAGAATACGCAGAGTTTGTCAGTAGGTAAGTTATAAACAGAGAAAAGGACTGCATTTATCAAACTGGTGCTTTTCTACCCATTCCTCACTCAGCTCCTATTCTCAGCTATATCCCAGCTGTCCTGAGGATTAATTAGTTAATATTTATGGAGCACTGTGAACATGAAGACTGCTAGAATGGTGCTAAATGTTTTATTTACATGGTTTATAAACAGCAGTCAGTCGGCCCCACATGGGGTTCAGCCCATCACGGTGTTCACAAATTTCCACTGCAGGTTGAATCAGGATGGCTTTTATCATGATGTAATGTGTTTTTATTGCTGTAGTAGAGCAAATGTATCCTTTAAATTATGTGATTAGTCTCAGTAGAGCTCACTCTCCAGAATTAGCTATCATAAAGCGTGAGACTTTGAAAGCATTGCCAAATTTAAATTTAGACTTCAGTGTATGATTTCATGTCAAAAATTTATGCACAACCTCATTTGTCAGGCAGCATTATTGATTTTATAATGTGTAATGTTTTTCTTATTGAAAAAGTGTTCCCAGGCCTGAGCTTATTAACACAGTGTTGATTACTCTTTGGGGGCAAGCAAACGGTTTTTCCATTCATTAAAGATGATAAGAAATGGGAAATCATGGGTTTTATATACACATTATTTGAATGAAAATTATGGTTACTGATTAAATAATATGAGGCTTGAAAATTAAAGTATAACACAATGCTTCCCCTTTATAAAATTGTGTGAGTTCCTAGAAAGTCTGCCTGTATTTAACAGACATATTAGGAGTGTTACCTTTCCCTCTTTTTTTACTGGGAACAAAGTTTGCATCAAAGCACAATATTCTAAATTTTGTTATCAATGCCCTCATCAGCTAAAGTAACAACTCTCTGTTTGAGACATCATCATGCCCATAGTGTCCATATTCAAACATGCCAGAAGATTATATTTTTTGTAAGAAATAAACATCAAGAGTGTGGATGACTGGTAAGAAACCTTAAACTTAAGGGTTTGGGGGAGGTGAGGAATTTTGCATTCAGTTTGGGTTTTTTTTTTTTTTTTCCTTTTCTCAAAGACAGTCATGGGAATCAGATACTAAATTTTTAATTTTTTTTTTAACTCAGATGATGGTGGCTTTTGAAAATCTCAGTTAAAGCTCTTACTAACTAAATAAAGAAACTAGGAGACTCTCTCTTTACCAGCCATTCCTGCAGGACTAGAATGATAAAAACTGTATAATGCAGCAGTAGTGTAACATGGCATATTAAATCAATGAGGTAAAGATCAAGCTTCTGGCCTTTTGGAGTCTTTCTAAACTGCACTGACTTCAGTGTGGCCAAGACTTCATTAGTTATTTCCCATGACACTGCTCAGCAGGTACTCAGTCCTTGTACCCTGATGCGTGCTCAGTTCCCAGTTCCTCAAATGAAGGTTTAGATAGAAGAGATGCTCAGTTCATATTTTTCCCTAAAAGCTGTCTTATTTGCACATTCTGTTTTTCACTAGGGATATTGCTGGCAGGAGCTCTCCTTACGTTGTGTAAACACATAAATAAGCTTTGCAGCAATTAATATTGGTCCACTTTCAAGACTATCCCCACATCTCCACTCCTTTGGAATCCATTATCAACTTTTTCATTATTAACACACCACTCAATTTGGCTTTATAGATTGCCTATAAACTCCTTCTATTATGCCATGTTCATGTTTATATCCCAAGTCTTTCTCTGCCTCCCAGAGGAGCCTGGGGAAAGACGTGTTATTTTCAAAACATGGAGCACTGGGCTGTTATGTTGCAGGGTTGAGAGTGGCTGAACAGGCAACTTAGAAGTAATTCTTCACATCCTCTCCTCCTTGATAGCTCAGAGTCTTGGTCTCCTCTGGAGATTCAGTGGCAGATGGTGGTAAAGTTGAAATTAGCTGAAATCTTGCACTCTTCCAATTATTATCTTCCTCCCTGGAATGCGAAGCAAGAGTAGATATATTCCTTAAAGGAAACTGATATGGGTCTTGGGCAGGCACAGCAGGGAATTCATTGCAGTATCTTCTTGTGAGTTTTCAGCCTTCTCTCCTCCTTGAGTCCACTTGGATTTTTAATTATCTTTCAGATCCTCTTTTCATTTTGCTTGCTCAGAAATGCAGAATAAAGCCTACCCCCTGTTTTCCATCCAATTCACTCACAGTCTTCTGTCGCAATTATTGTACTATAATCCTCTCTCTCCATTTTAATCCTTTTCCATAGTCAGTTTATTTCAGAATTAGGGTTCTTATCCTTTGATCTATTAATTTAGAGTTTAACCTTATGCTCTCTTTCTGCTTTTTCTTTGGGGCATTGCTGAGGATTGTTTAAGTGGGGAGAAGGCAGAGCAGGGCCTTCCTATTACACATTAAGGATCTCTGAAAGGAAGGCATTAGGAGAGTCCTCCTAAGGGATGGCTACTGGGAGAAAAATGCAATTTGGATTTGGATCTGAAAGCTAAGCAGGGTAGGGAAGCTAGAAATGAAAGGGCTGGGCAGCATTACTCCTATGTTCATTCACTGATTGAAACATCTTATGGCTTAATTTGCTGACTAACTTCAAATAAAGTACAGCTACTGTATTTTGAAAAGCAAAAACCCCCCCTCCTCAATACACACACACATCCCATCCTGTAAATAGTTTTGATTTTTTTCCAAAGTGAGTAGCCTGCCTTTGGTATCAAATGCTTGAGAATAAAACAAAAAAACTCACAAAAAACCACCTATTTTTTTTATTTTCAAAAAAGTCAAGAAATACTTGGGAATGAAGTGAAACTTTAAATTGAACGAAACTTTTTCTTTCAAGTTGAAAAATCTATTCGTTGCAGGAGCCTGTTCGTGTATTGGAGGTAGCAACCTTAACGGCAATATTGTTTACTAGAAAATGGGAGAACACACAAAAAGGGAAAGACAGAATGCTTGCCTGAGTGGACAAGACAGAGAGAGCACTGCACAGTTAAATAGGTGGACCCAGCACAAGTACTGAGCCATTCCAGAAATTTGTAGCTATTTTTCCTCATTTTCTTTTAGGTGCTGCTGTGTGTCTCATCTTTTGTGGGAGAGGGGGAAAAGAGAGAGGCTGGAATCAAGGAACTCATTCACATTTGGATTGGCAGAGATGTCCATGGGGAAAGAGTTTCAGGAGCCCTGAGGTGAAATAGCTCTTCAGCTTCATACTTCCTGCATAACTGCAAGGAAACAATCCCATGATTCAATTCCTCTTGTACAAAATGGGAATAATACATCTCTTGCTCAGAGAGGTGCTACAGAAGGGTAAACCCAACAGTAGAAATAAGGCTTCGAAATGAGAGAGGCCACAAAACAATCTGCTCAGGATTCTTAGCCTCACTTGGCCTCAACCAAGCTCTGCAGGGTGTGGGGTCTTCTCACAGCAGTGTACAGGCACAACGTTGAAGAATCAGTTTTGTTAATGAAAGATTTTTAAATCAAATAGTAAAATAAAGAAAAGATTGCAAAGATTGCATGAAAATGAGAGCAACGGCTTCTTCGTAGTCTCTACAATCTGTCATGTAAATAGAAAAGATTCAGACATCTGCAAAGTACTTCTCGTGCATATGGGGACACATTTCAGATTGTCTATTCTGCACCCAAAACATTGCACTGTGTTCTTTTGCATATTGGTGCTTTTGCAGCAAGGGAAAGTGAGAAAAGCTGCAGTCACCACCCCCAATTTGTCTGCACAAATTAAGTGTACTTCAAGGTCTGCCCTTAGTCCTAATTTTTTGTCCACCTCACACACAGCACTCTAAAAGTGTGTGCCTAGAGGAGAGCAACATTCATACCCCTCTAAAAGAAAAAAAGCTGTTTGACAGAATATCAGACAGAGAAAAAAAATCTGGTTCAAAATCAGGTCTTTGCAGGCTGTGACTTTTGCCGAGGGGAAAAATAAAAAATCATGCATTTGCTTATTGGGATAAAAATAGTGCCATTTCCAAAAATGTAAAATCCCTAAAAAATGAAAATGTAGGAAATGGATCAACTCCTTTTGAGTCACACCTTCAAATCTGAAAACTGTTGTGGCTTAATTTTAAAAAATCTAGCCTGTAGTGAATTGCAAATATTTTACATAACCACAGACAATTCTAGTGGCATCTCTTAATTTAGCTGATGTATTCTTACAAATCAAAAATGTCTGAAAATCCTGATTCTATGATGAATGCTGATACCACAATAAATGTATATGTGAAAATTTCTTGTCAGATTGGAACCTTGTGTTCCCTGGTGTGATATTCTGCTGTAGTGAAGCCAGTGGCCAACACAAAGTAAAAGTGACCTCTATTTATCTGGACACAAACTGCATATGGTTTTACATGTTTTTCAAATATGTCAAAGTTTCTATAAAAATTATAGCAAGTCCCCAGACTTCAAGCACTTGAAAACTGGCAGCAAAGACAGAGGATTCTGCTAAGTCTGAAGCCAGCTGTGTCTTCTAGTTCTGGGCCAGGTGGTCTTCATGGGCACAAGGAGGCATTGCTCAGAGTAGCACTTGTTTTTTCTACTCTGATAAAGTCGGTGTTCTGCTGAGCTTTTGCACATTGTTCTGTGATTTGGACAACATCAGTGGTGCATATACATCTGCTTCAGAACATATAGACACTCAAAGAGATGGGAAAATATGTCCTGTAGTCTAGCCCATTATTAGTATGTCTGCTTCTTTAAAAGGTCAACCTGTTTTAACAATCAATTCTGTGCAAGAGATGTTTTCTGAAATCTTCTGATTTTGATTCTCTTAACCCCCCCTGAAAAGTAATAGAGGTATAAATATTAAACATCCCATTTCCTTTACAGCTTGGATTGATTGGGGGTGGAATTCTGAAGGCCAATGTGATTCATTCCACAAAACCAAAGAAAATCACTCTGTGATAGAATAATAGAGTACAACAGGGCAGATTAGAACACATTTCATCACAGGTACCAGCCCAAAACCTAAATTACTGTGGCGTTAGGATTCATGCACCTGTTCTGCTTAGGAAAGAGCTGTGAATTTGTCCTCAGAGATCACAATTTCTTCTCCTTACTTTAACCTTTCTCTGTTAGATTTTCCATTGGTATCTTATACTTGAACCTTGGTTTTGCCTCTGAGCTCCACATAAAATTCCTCACTGGAGATCTTTGAGACTCAAAAATATGTTGTGTGGGTTTGATTGTGAACCAGGAGCTAATACTGGAAAGAGTGTTTCCAAGAGTGATTGTAAACCTGAATACTGAGTTGATTCATTCTTTGATAAAGGATGGATTTGGTCAAAAAAAGGGAACGGTGCATTTTTCAGCAAGTACAAATACTTTTTGATCTTTTTTCATGCTTGTTTGTTGCAAAAAAAATGGCTTTGATGGCTTAGAGGTTTTGAGTGGAGTGTAATTTAACAGTATTTGTCCTATCAGTTATGAGAGTCTCAGGATCAGGTTGCATGCCAGGGCAGCAGTGAAATTGCTCTAATGAATACACTTATTCATCTGTGGGCTTTATTGTACAACCAAATGGTAATTGTCTGACTTCCAGAAATTGTCTGACAGATTGAGTTGTTTGAAAATGTGCTCTTCCCCCTTTTATTTCCAAATTCCTTGTCATGAGCATTTTTTATTTTGAACTGCTTGCATGACAAAGGATGGGGAAAAGGCTGAAGTACTTAATGCTTTCTTTGCTTCAGTCTTTAACAGTAAGAGCAGCTGTTCTTCAGGTACCCAGCCCCTGGGTAAACAGCTGGAAAACAGGGACAGGGAGCAGAATTCAGCTCCATAATCCAAAGGGAAAATGGTCAGTGGTCACCACCTAGACCCAAACAAGCCTATAGTCCCAGATGGGATTCACCCAGAGATACTGAGGGAGGTGGTGGAAGAGCTCATCAGGCTGCTCTCCTTCATTTACCACCAGTCCTGGTTAACTGGAGAGCACCCACTTGACTGGAGTTCAGCCAGTGTGATGACCAGCTATAAAAAGGGACACAGACCTGTCAGCCTGACCTTGGTGCTGGGGATGCTCAAGGAGCACTTACAGGGCTACCATGGGACCAAGCCCAGGCAGCCTGGGTTTCTTAAAGACAGGTCCTGCTTGGTCAACCTGATCTTCTATGACAAGATGACCCTCTTGGTGAGTGAGAGAAAGACTGTGGATCTTGTTTACCTGAACATTACTAAAGGCTTTTACACCATTTCCCACAGCATTTTCCTGGAGAAAGTGGCTGTTCATGCACTGTTCACTGGGTAAAAAAGCTGTCTGAATTACTGGGTCCAGAGTGGTGGGGAATGGAGTCATATCCAGCTGGTGGATGGTCAATAGTGGGGTTCCCTAGTACTCAGTATTGGGGTCAGTCTTGTTTTATATCTTGAGGGGATTGAGGGTACCCTTAGTCAATTTGCCGATGACCCCAAGCTGAGTGAGAAGGTTGATCTGCTGGAGGGTAGGAAGGGTCTGCAGAGGGATCTGGACAGACTGGATTGATGGGCGAAGGCAAACCATATGAGGCTCAACAGGGTGAAGTGCCAGGTCCTGCACTTGGGTCACAACAACCCCAGGCAATGCTACAGGCTGAGGGAGAGTGTTTGGAAAGTGCCTGGCAGGAAAGGACCTGGGCGTGCTGTTCAACAGCAACTGAACACGAGCCAGCATGTTCCCAGCTGGCCAAGAAAGCCAGTGGCCTCATGGCTTGTATCAGACATAGTGTAACCAATGGGGTTAGGGCAGTGATTGTCCTCTGTGTGTCAGGAAAATGTCATCACTCTCTACAACTACCTGAAAAGAGACTGTAGCAAGCTGGGGATGATCTCTTTTCCCAAGTAACAAGCTATAGCTTGGAAATAGCCTCAAGTGGTGCCAGGGGAGGTTTAAACTGGATATTAGAAAAAATTTCATAATGGAAAAAGTTGTCAGGCATTGAAACACTCTGCCCAGGGAAGCAGCTGTCATCATCCCTGGAAGTATTTAAAAGATGTGTCAGTGTGGGGTATGGTTTAGTGGTAGACTTGGCAGTGTTGGGTTAATCGTTGAGCTCAGTGATCTTAAAGGTCTTTTCCAAATTCAACAATTCTATGATTTATGTTCCTAAATCTCTGTGGCCTAGAAACCTTTTTTTACTTTAGGTGAGTACATTTTGAGTATTTATTTACTTGGGACATCTGAAAGTAATGTACAATGGTAAACAGATAGTCTTCATACTGCAATTTGTTCTACCCAAGGAAAAAACAATCTTTGTAAATCCTGAATGTTTTCACATAATAGCACCTATCTGTTTAAAAAAAAAAAAAAAAAAAAGAAGGTAAAAAGATCTGACTAATAGTAGGCAGGGAAGAATTAAAAAGACAATTACACACAGAACATTTTTCACAATTGCTCATTATGTGTGTTTATGTGACAGGGACATGTTTAAAACAAACAAAAGATGCTTCAAGGTGTTATTCTGCCAAGTTATATTCCTGTTAAAATGCATGAATGGTCACCTTCATCTGAACTAATGGGAAAGCATGTATGAAATCACTCCCAATTTAGAGCACCTCTGAGGTTTACTTATGTCTATATAGATGAATGAAACAATAGAGTATCACAGTCTCACATGTCCAAAAAATGCTCACAAATACATGTACTTATGTGGACATACCTGCATACATGGCTTCATACAGAAGGTAATTTTTCTTTATGAAAAACTTTTCAGCATAGTCAAACAACTTTTTTTACTAAGGCATATGGTAAAAAATGGATATATATGATACGATCGAACATTTTAAGATTGGTGGCCCTTGACAGTTTTTCACTCCAATTATTCTTATGTCTGTAGAATATTTTGTTCTTCTTAAAGACTTAGTGTCCCTGGCCAGCCTGTGAGGGAGGAAATTGCATGTTCATAATGTGGCTTGGAGGCTGTGGTAATTTGCTTAAAAATCGGATTAAAGTTACCAGGTTTTTTCATTATATTGCCCATCAGAAAGGTGTTACTATAATACCTTTAAATCACATTAAAATAAATGCTAAGATGGAAATTGAAGATTTCATATGTGTCTCTACCATTCTTTACCCTTCATTGCACCTACACAGTATTTATAAGTATTTAAAGCTATTTAAAATGAGGATTGAACAGGGTGATCTGAGAAAGAAAGAAAGAGTTTCAGTCACATTCTTCTTTATGATTTCTCACTGAATCTCTGTAAGGTCTGTCTTTCCTAGAAATACAATGGAGGGGTAGCTGGATTGCTCTGGGATTGGTAATATGATGTAGAGTCTTTTATTTCTGTATTGTCAGCACAATGCCAGTCTAAGTCTGTGACTAAAAGTTGTTACCATCTGATGGCTCTTCAATGGGCTATTGGAAATGAGTTTCATGGTTCCAGTTTCCAGCAGTGAGGCATCCACATCAGAAAAGCCATCATTGCACTTGGCAGTACTAATTGGCACCCTTGTCACCAGCCAAGGACTATAATGGGTTGATGGTAGTCCCTTCAGATCAGAGCTTAGGAACATTGCTGTTGAAGCTTTTATTCCTGCTCCCTGTGCAGTACATTTTTTTTGTGGACAGACAGAGACATTTCCAGAACTGTCACTCTGATACTTTTTTCCACAACTTACTATACTCTAATAAAAAACATTTTGTCAGAAAATTTTTGCAGAGATTTACATTGCTTTTGTGTTTTACTTTTAAATACTGCTTTTCAACAAAGATGTTTAGAGCATATTAGGACTCCCTACACTGTACACTTACATGTTAATAGTTTTGGAGAATATAATTAAAATCATCCACTATCTTGGGTAGCCATGTTGCTTCCACAGTGTCACAGAATTTTATCTTCTTAATGTATTCTTGCTGTATCCTTTTGAGGTGAGAACACCTAGTCTTGTCATTTTAGAAATGTGAAATAAGGGATGTGGACAGATATCTTCTTCCAATTCCAAATGTGCTAGTTTGTAGAAATCTCTGTCCTCAGCTGCCCTCCTCCTAGAAGTTACTGACTCCTCTGCTGCTCTGGCAGAGCAGTTTATATGAATGTCCCCCATGTCGCTCCAGGGAAAATCAGACTAACTGTTTCAGACCACACAATTATTCTACTGGAAGTAGCCTTGCAAATTTTGCCTGAAGGCACTTGGAGAAATTTCATACAAGCTTTCACCAGTGTTTACATGAGCTCAGTAAATTCTTGTAGCGAGTAACAATGAGGCCTTAATTTCCTCTTCTGACAAAGGTATGATCAAAAGAGAAAGTTTTTCCATACTGGAGGCACAAGAAATCTAACTAGATCTTTAGGGCAAAAAAGTAACTTAGATAAGTGCTGGGCTAGCCAAATAACACTAGCACTTACCTGGGATACTTGCTACCAGACTGATAGTCGGAAAGGATTAATTCTATTAACAGAATTCATTGCAGAGCCAAAATAGGCCCAGTTCAGTAGGGCAGAGGTTTTTCTAAGAATAGTAATATTTCTTTAAAGACAGTGAAATAATTTACATATCTCTGGTACTTGCTTCCACACCCTGATGAACTGAGCTTTATGGTAATAGCAGCATTGAAAACACTTTGAAAAGGGTTAAAGGAACTGGGAGCATGGAGAGACAGCAAGAGAAAAAACAGGAAAGAAAGGGAAAGAGAAAGATGGAGATGACAAAGAAAGGATAAAGAAAGACAAAGCCTTAAATTTTTATTCTTTTCTAGAGCCAAATGTTATTTGAGATTCTGCAACTTGTTTCAAAAATTACTTCTAACTTTTAGTATTTTGCCTGCAATCAGAGCTGAAAGTGCTAAAATACGATGAGAAAAGCTGTTTTAATGTTAATTTTGGCCATGGGCAGAAGCAGAAGTGTGAAAAATCTCACCACTAGCAGTCTTGCACATTACATTTCCTTCCAGTTTGAAGTCTCAAGCAGTTAGGATTAGCAGTCAATTTTGGATCCTAATCGCAATTGAACCCGAACCTAGTCAGGTACTGCCATTACTAATTAGGAGAGTTGAGTCTGTGTTTACATAATAACAAGTAGCTATTGAGAGCTGCCTCTGAGAGGATATGAGACCAATGAACTTCCATTATATCACTCCTTCAGCAAAATATGATAAATTAAATGGTGGAAGTCAATACCGTGGACTCAGATCAGGGTGAAAATTTTGTGGTTATAATAAGGTCTTTTGAGTCTTGATACTTCTATACTCAAACTGCTCAGGTCCTTTTTCAGTGCTTATAACTGTGATAGCTGAACAATACCATGATCTCTGCAAATCATCTTTTCCAGTCAGTGATATTCGTGAAGAATGAATCTGACAATTTGTATTCTAATAATTATGATGCAGTAAAGGCTAATTATAGATTTTTCTTATTAAGCAGTCTATGTTATTAATGAGAATAGTAGCTGTGACAAAATTTATGAATTATCTGCACATTTATTTGAATAAAAGAAAAAAAGGACGGCAAGTAACTTCTTAAAAGAGGAGGAGCTTTCTGGTATCCATGGTTTTACAAAATTGAACTGCTAGATATATGCTTGAAAGTATTCTTTGTAAGGAAAACAAAACCTGTAATAATACAAAATACCTTAGCAAATCAAGAAGTCCCCTCTTATACTTAACAAGGCTAAAGGAAAAAATTAAAAAGAGGCTCTCTTTTTCCGAAAGAGAATAATTAAGATTGTAATCCCTTTTTGGAACTAGAGATAGTGTCTGAATTACAAAATGCTAGAAATTGGTGTCTCCCTTATAATAAGTAATATACTGCACACATTGCATGCCAAAATAACTATCCATGTTTCTAGATCTGTTTTACTCTTAAGTTCATCAGTTGAAGGACAATCAATCATCTTTGTCATTTTGAGTCAGGTTCACTGCTGTTGTTGATCTGGCTGGGCAATTGTGTCTAGATGTGTATATATTTTGAATAAGTGTTTTTTTTTGTGAATATAACTAGTGAGAATGCATTCTGAACTGTGGCACCAGTTTTACCTTGGGGTCAAACTTGAGCTGAGGCAACCAGATAAACACCAGAGAAGAGAGTAGTTTTTGTTAGAGAGGACTCTAAATACAGGCATAAGGAGAATGTGGCTTGGAAATTTGCCTTTAGATTTTGATCATTATTGGTGTTTGTTATTCTGTTATGTTATTCTGACACTGACATGTGTGAGGTTTTTTTTGTAAACTAGGGAGTCTGGCCTTAATTTTTGGTTGTGTTCTCTAGCTGAGTTACTGCAAGATGATTGAAATGCAACAGATGTGAATAAATAGACTTACAGGAAAATAATTAAACCAGATATATGGACTTCAAGTTATTTAAGGTATTTATTTTCTGAATGCTGTGTGCTTGCTCATTCTTTATGTCTTTACAGGACAAATATTTTATGGCAGAACACACTGCTGAATTGTTGTGTATCTCTTCTCACATGAAAATCCCTGAAAACCCCAAGACTTGTGTTTTTGATAGTATTCTAGAGAGTGTGATAGAACTGGAGAATCCAGGTGGATGAGACATTCCAGAGCCAGGGCATTGCCCTATTACAACCATAGCTCCCGCATGTTCTCTTAACTCTTTGGTTAGTGCAAGACAATTCAGAGCAGCTTATCTCTCAAGAAGATTATTTACCTTGAGTGCTTCATTTTCACAGTATTGTGAGACAAACTATAGTAAGAAGCGGATCTGTGTAGGGTGGGCTTTTTGTGCCAAAAGTCTCAGCAAATTTCTGGTGAGTATTCACCAGAAAGATTTGACAAGATCACCAATAATGACACCCTTCAAGGCTATGTGTTGAAGTGAAATCAGATATTGAAGATCATGATCTAAATGTTTAATATGGATATGTGTCTCATACAGTGACTCACACAGAATTATGCAAAGCCATCCATGGTTAAGGGAGTCAATGAAATTACATGGTTAGCAAAAAGTCTTGGAAGCAATGGCATGGAGTGGATTTGACTGAATGAAGGTGGAAACCCAAGACATTTTCAGCCAAAATGATTCCCTTCCTTTGGATACTGCTCTGGTTGTGAGGGCCAGATGCAGCACATTTTCAGCAAAAATGAGTTCTTTTTTCAGCAAAAGAACAAGTGTAATGATGTAATTTCCTTTTGTCCCAGATGAGCTGAAGATATGGAGGCACTAAACAGCTCTTCTGAGTGTTGAGCTTCTGAAAACTGTAAAAGGAGAAATTCAGAGGAGTATCTTTTCCCCTTACTTCTGGAACTCATAAAATTGCTCTGAAAAAGAAATACATACTTTTATAGTAGACTAGATAGTGATAAGCAGAAAGTTTTTGAAGAAAATAGCCTATTGGGAAGAAAGATAACTCCAAAAGGTTTTTGTGGACCATCTTCTCTTTGCCACGCAAACAGAATACTTAGTCAAGGATGAAACATATTTTCAAACTAAAACATAACCACTGCTAGAGAATGCACTTCCTATCTCTCCATTTACCAAGGATTGTCTTCCTCCTTTACTTTGCTTATAGCTGCCTCACCTCTTTATTCCTTGTATTTGGACAGAAACATAAGCTGATAGATTTCCTTGAACTATGCTCTGCAAGCACATCCTCTGGGGACACTGCATGGACCTGCCACATGCTGGCGAGGTGACCCGGTTAGAAGATGACTTTTTCTACTTTGTTAGCACATTTCTGGTGGGAGTAGTCACCTGTTCTGTCCTATCTGACACTGCAATGTCACTGCAGCCCAAGTCACAAACTGATCGTGCTTGTTACTGGACACTTGCCATCTCTCAGGACATCTTTTATTGTTACAAGATACCACAAGTTTTCCACCCCATGTTCCAGGCTACACACACATAAAATTTTTCCCTAAGTCTTTTCTGAAGATAAGAGAATCTCTTGTTCTCAAACAGCTGACATTTATCAGTGTTTCTCAACGTGTGCTCTGTGCGCTGCCATCAGTTTCTAAGACCTGAGATGGAGTCTGAAAAATGGCCTTAGAACCTTACATTGTTATCCCATATAAAAGTATTCCTACACAGGTAGGTAAGCAAGCAAACAAAACCACAAACTAAATAATAATAATAAAAAAAGCTCAAGAGAAAATACAAAATAAGGATTCAGAAACTAGTCAACTAAAAATTAGATTAAGAGAAACTCTAAAAGATGGTGTGTGAGTAGATTTGAAGTAATCAATGATGGTTTAGTTTAGAAAAAAAATAAAAGAGAAGCACTGATCTAGACGATACTAAGCATAATAAGCCATGTCATACAGATTCATACAAGAAAAAAGAATTATTTTCTACACATGATTTGTGGGTTCATGTGTCTGTGGCTTTTCTCAGAGGTCTTAAAAGTTAGCCACTTAAAGGAATATTCAATGTTACATTTGGTAGCCCAGGGTTTGACCAGTGCTGGAATTTATTTAGAGATCTATACACTGAGATGTACCTATTCATGTGATGGCTTCAAGGCCAACAATTGGCATTTCTTCTCTCTTTTTTTTTCTTTTTTTTAAATCATCTCTTACTGAGCAAGATAGTGACTATGAGCAAGGAAAGACAAGAAAAGCAGAAATGCAAGACCATTGACCCCAGCTCTCAAGTGATGCTGAAAGATTATGATCAGTTGAAAATAATTCTCCTGTTTTATTATAGTGTTTATAGTTGTTTTTGTTTCAGTTTTTGTTTTAAATTCATGGTGATTGCTGCTACCTGCCAAAAGCCTGGCACAGCTTCCTCACCATTGGTACAGAATATCTGCCATTGTGTTTCATGACCCACTGAAAAATAAGCTTTTCCTGCAAGGATCTCAGGAGTTTTGTGTTTATTTCAATAACTATCTCACAACTTTTCCTTCCACCAAGTCAGAACAGTTCTGCCCCGTGGGCTGTTCTCTCCTTTAAGCCGATAACGCTGTGTGTGTGCTCCATCTGCAGTGCTGCTGCCACACACAACTGGCTTGACTAAGGACAGGGACAGGGGGGCCTCCCAGCAACAGAATTAAGACACAACATGTTTGTTTTTCTCCTCATTGCTCTGATTTTTATCTTCTCCTCCTTGGTGAACAGTTTCTTTTCCTTCCTGTTGGCTGAAATCTCCCACTGCATTTCTGTAGTGATGCTCACCACCCCAGGCTCATGGAGGTCATTCAATATGGAGAGAATTTTCTTTTTTTTTGGGGGGG
>VZTZ01009545.1:22693-166623 GCA_013400955.1 Drymodes brunneopygia | reverse complement strand
GGGGGGTGCTGCTTACTAAAGTAATTGCAAGATTAAACTCATTAAAAATAGGCTTAGAAAAATCACTCTTCTTACAGAGGGAGCTCTGGAAAAGGGAGAGGTATTTAAATTTAAATTTACTGATGTAAATTTCTGTGTATATCTCTGTGGGTATGTGGACATCACTGGAACAGGTTGCCCAGAGAAGCTGTGACTGCCCCATCCCTGGAAGTGTTCAAGGCTGGGTTGCATGGAGCTCTGAACAACATGGTCTAGGTGTCCCTGCCCAAGGCAGAGAGGTTGGAAAGAGCTGATCACTAAGGTCTCTTCCAACTCAAGCCGTTCTATGACTTGATGGTTCTGTGATGTATAATATATGTGTGTACTTTTATCTGTGTATGTCTGGTGTCTACATACACTGTTGTAGCTGCTATTACAGTGTTATTTCAGATGGAGCACCACTGATAACAACTCCAAACCTCACTTCATATACACTAAATTCTTTTAACACCCTGTGCTTACATAGCACAGCAAATTGTACATTCATTACCTGATGACACATGAAACAAGACTCTGATAACAAGACTCAATTCTCTCTACATTCATCTTGTTTTTCTCTTTTTTTTAACCATCTTTTTCTGTGGATTTATAGAGCTTGTTGCTCTCAGGTCTGTGTAAGATCCATGATCCTTACTGTATTCAGGATAAACAATGAAGAAATTCAAATAATCTCAAAAACAAGAAGGACTGGGAAGCAAGCACTAATAGTTACACAGGGCTGTGCAGGCAGGGGCAAGGGGTAGGACTCCACAGTGTGTGTTGAAAATTGCTTATAACTTTGGGCATGCATGGGTGCATACACATAGATGACACTCTTTATTATTGATGTGGCCATAATAATCATTGCAAAGAATTTTAATAATGAAGTAAAAATTAGACGGTTGCTGCCATAATAATAGCCTTAAATGTAACAAAATCAAGCCAGCAAGACTGGATTTTAGTTATTCATCTGCTCTGTTGTTAATATACCACTGCATAGAGTGATGCTTCAAAAAGGGTTTTGTGTCATAAGTCTATTTTGGTCTGTTCTCACCATGGTGTCTCATGATGCCTTTTATTAAGTCAATTTTTTTTCTTTTTTTAATCTCAGACTAAATGTGATTTAAATATTCCTCACAGGTGTTATCTGAATTAAAAAGGATGACTATTGCTAGTAGCATGCTTTCTTCTTAATAGCACAATGCACACAGCTTCTTCTGCTCTCCATCCTTATGCTGCATGCTGCTTAACTGTGGCTTTTAAGGTTTCATCAATTCCTACTGACACTTCACTGATAAATAGGTCGTTCAGAAATTCAACTGCATCTCAGTCTGAAGGGTTATGAGGCTGAGAGGGTACTGAATCATTTCCTTGGTCTTTCTTTCACCTCCCACAGCAGGCAAACCCCACCCAGTAAATCTTTGATGAAGGGATTGAATAATAAGGAATTCACATAAGTAGCTTAAATTTCCCATGGAGAGGGGAAAGAGGCAGAACTCGATGTTCTCCCTATTTGAACTCAGGCTCAGCAATGGGATGGAGCAACTAACCACCATCCCTGAAATGCAAAGCTTGAAGATCCTCACCTTCTTAGCCATGTAGGTTGCAGCTGAGCCAACACTTTCTGGAACTGCTCTACGAGCACTGGAAGCCAAACAAACACGTGGTCAATGCATATCCTGAAACAGGCTTCTGCCTTGAGCATGTGAGCTGAGGGAGGGATGATGTTTCTCATAGAGTGGTCTGATGTCCAAGTGGGTGGGAGGAGAGGGAGCAGGAGGATTGCCACAGCGCTGGTGTGATGCCAACCTCACATCTGGCTCCTTTCTGTTATCTTCATTTTTGGAGCAGCAGTAATTATACCCCTCTGGAAGCCTCTCCTACAACAACAACAACTGAGAGAGAATGCACAAGTCTGTAATGCCACAGTGCCAATACATCCTCCTTCTCGGAGAAAGTGGCAGTCCACAACTGGGCAAAAACACTACCAAGAAAATAGTTTACATTTGTGCAGATCACAGAATTGTTAAGGCTGGAAAAGACCTTTGAGATCATCAAGTCCAACTGTTAACCTAACACTGCCATCTTCGCCACTAAACCATGAGCCCCAGTGCCCCATCTAGAAGCTTTTAAAACACTTCCAGGGATGGTGATTCCACCACTTCCCTGGGCAGCCTGTTCCAGTGCCTGAATACTCTTACAGTGAAGAAATTTTTCTTAATAACTTATCTAACTCTTCACTGGTGCAGCTTGAGGCCATTTCCTCTTGTCCTGTCACTTGATACCTGGGAGAAGGTACCATCTACTGATAAAACTTGGATCAGAGTAGCAACACACAGAATTGAAGCTTACCTCATGTTGTCTCACTGGTCAAGAAAGTCCAATTTCCTTTGTTTTCTATTTCTTCCCATGAGGTTACAGGATGTTTCTTGCCACAACACAGCTCTTAGGGGATTGTCTAGACTACACTATGGCAGTGTGCCACATTTTTTTGCCAACTGGGTCATAAATTCTACTGAAACCTTCTAACTTCTGATTTTTAATGACCTTTAAAACTAGTTATTGGACTTCTGCTTTTTGGGGAATCATCAAGTGTCTTTTTATGTGCAGACCTAAACTAATAAGAGCTCACTTGGATAAACATATGTATAGTCCAGCATACTGTAACTTTTAATCAATTACATTGATTTATTGCCTTTATTGATTCACTGATGTACATCAATTGATCTGATTTCTTAGATTTCTTTGGGGAGTGGGAAAGAGGGGAGGAAAGAGAGTCTTTTTATTAGTATCAAATTTCTGTGAAGCTATAAATGGTAAAATGCCAGGATGCAATGTGTTCTGGTGATATATTGAACACAATTAAATTGAACAATGACTTGCTTATAAATCAAAGTAAAGGAGGAATCATAAACCATTCCTAACCAAGTGACCATAGAGATTTTGAGATTAAAGGAGGAGCACAGTTGTTTTTCCCACAATTGATACTCAATTTTTTGTGTTCTGTCATGCATGGATAACAAACAAATCTTTAAATTATTTCACTTTCATGTGTTCTTCCTTTAAGGGCTCTAGAATTGATTTTCTAAAATTTTATTTTATTTAGTAGTGGTGCATATTTAGAAGGTAAACCACACATTAAAAAACAATAGCAGCTTGAAAAATAAACTATTTTTTTTTAAACACCCTGAGACAAAAACATAAAAAGTAAGGTGGGTGTTTTTCTTTTTCCTTTTCTTTCAGTTCTCTGTCAAATAACAGGCAAAAGAAGAGAAAATCACATTTATAACTTATTCAGCAGATTTGATTCTCGGGGACAATATGTTCTAATGCAGTTGTATAATCAGTTCTATACTCTCTCTCCTATAAGCAGGGCATTGTGCTGTGATACAGCACAATAAACTGGTAAAAAAACTCTTTGCTAGAGATAGTCTGTTTTACAGGCAGGATATTATTGAATTTTGTCTTATGCTACTACATAGACATTGTAAAACTTAATGTGGATAATGTTCACAAAGTAATGCATCTGCTTGTTTTATCAATTCCCTGCTTTATTAATGCAAGATTTCCTAACATACTTGAAAAGAACGAGCACAGATTTGTGATAAAAGCATCAAAAATAATGTCATTCAGAGGACCTGGGCTCTGTTCCTGATCCTACTGAAGATTTACTGCAGAAATATTACCTAAGCCACTATCTTCAAAGTTCATAGACATTAAGTTTGGATCACTTTTATGATCATCTCATCCAATCTTCTATATAACGTAGGCAAATAACTTTTTCAGGATTTCTACTTTGAGTCTGTATTGTACTTGAGCTGGAGAAAATTAGACACTTAAATCTCAGGCAGAAGGGGCCAAGGATTTGAATCCTCTTTGCCAAAGTGATGAACATCTTCCATTTCCTTCTTGAAGTTAAAGACAGCTGTGCATGTTCAATACCTCTAAAAATAAGGCCATCTTGAACAACCCTTACCATCTTTCAGTAAGGTTATTTATATTTCTCTACCTTTCATCTGTGTTCTGAATTCACTGATATTTGTAAAGAACTTGAAGGGAGGTGTTATAGAAATTGAAAATATAGCCGTACATCATTTGCATTGACTTGAAAGTGCTCTGAGAGAGAGAGAGACAGAAAGAGAAAGAGAGAGAAAGAGAGAGAGAGAGATCTTTCTAGATATGGAGACAGTGAAGAGATAAGGCTGTTTTTCCTGTCTCCTGCTCATGTACTTCTCTGTACGCACAAAATATTTGGAGGAATCAATGTCATATACAGAGGAAACTAAGATTTTCTGGGGAGCAGAAAGAGAATAGGTTAATAAGAAATCAGAAAGGTAAAGCAAACTAAATAAACTGGAAAATAGGAAGGGCAGTGCTGACATGGCTTTACAGTGGGCACTTTTTTCTTTCGAGCAGAGGCAAAGCAAAAGAAAATACTTGGATGATTTAAAATGCAGCGTTGAAACAGCCTTGCTTCTTGCATAGGTCTCCTGAATGGGATTTGGTTCTGTGTGAAATTAAATTCATTGCATTTCTAACACCCGGGACATATTAGAAAGTGATCTGCATTGCCTTGGGATTTTTTAGCCCATGCACGATTTGAGTATATTACCACAACAATTAAAATGCAAGCATACTTTCTCAAATAAATGCTTAATTTAATCTTCCATCAGGACAAAAGTATTTGTATATAGACAAAACATATGTGTATATATATATATATAAATATTTGGATTTTTTTTTTGCTTTGTTTCGAGGAGGGGTATTGAGCTGATCATATGAAAAAATATCTTTCCTTAACGATGCACTACAAGTAAATCCCCACAGAAAACATGCCAGAATTGTCAGGCATTGCTTGGAATATCTTTAGTACAGAGCAGGACACATAACAAGATTTACCCACTGCCTTGGAGACAGAGAAGGGGTTGTCACGAGGACAGTTCTTAAGAGTTTTTACAAAAATGCATGGCTCCATCTGTCTTCCCTCTTTTCCTTGGCTACGAGAACAGCCTAGCAATTTCAATAACCCAACAAGGGACCTCATGCACCAGGAGAAGTGAGGAACAGATTTTTCAATTTGGCACCATTCTTGATTTATTTTTTTTTTAAATGGCAGTTGAAATAATTATCCACAGCTACAGGCAGCTGATAGATAGCATGTTTAATCTATGGATCCAGCTTCACACTCTGCACTGTGTACTGACGATAAACAGGGATGTTATGAGTGAGAGATTTGTATGAAATAGTTCAAATACAAATCAAAGCTAGAATGGTTTGTCTTTTTCCTGACTTCACAGAAAGGAAACTACTGGAGTTTTTTTACAGGCATCACTTGATTTAACAATGTCTAAAAGATTAAATAATTAGATGTTGATGCCCTGCCCCTGAAATGCTCATGTTTAAAGCCATACCCACAGTCATGCATAAAATATAAATATGCAAATAAACATGTACACACAATCAAAACATATGCATATAATCAAAGGCCAGCTATATTTTGGCATGAATGTATAGAAAAACTCTGCTTACTCACTGGCTAGGACGTATCCCACTGTGAATTTCAAAACTCACTATGATATTTTATCCTGATGGAGAAAAATGGGAAATTTCAGTAACACTAAATTCTCTAAGCCAGATAATTTTAGCATGGTTTTGTAGACCAGTGGATTGTTTTTAGAAGATTTAACATGTTTCAGGATCCATCACTTTTTTGATATTCAGATATTAAAGGATTTTATAGACTGTTTGATGGGGTAGATGGTATGGAAAACATCCCCGAGCTTCAAATCACAGGTGATTTGTTTGAGATTTGTTTATTAGACTAATGCAAGAAATCTTTCCCTCTCCAACTGATCCTACTACTCAGTTTTTTGCTTTTTTTCCCCTACCTCAGAGATGGTGTTTCATAGTCGTAGGCCTAAAGGACAGACTTCCCCAATGGCTACAATTTTCTGACAGTGAGTTTCCTGGTAGTTTTGTAATTACTTTCCAGAAACTGTGGCTTTTTCAAACAGTTCTTTGAGCACAGGGCGGAAGATGCAGTTGCACACGTTTTGGCTAAATTTTGACCTCCAGGTAGATTCCTTTTATATTGTTCTGCTGCTGTTATTATGATTTCAACTACAGCAATACCTAGAAGATCTAGAGTTGGACCAGACAAAAACCTCGCAGTTATTGCACTATGAGCTGTACAAACAGAGAACAAAATTAAGGCTTTGTCTCAAAGCTTACAGGCCACGTATCAGATGGGAAGTGTAAAGCACAAGTGAGCAGAAAAGTATAATAAGAAATACTGTTTAACATCATAGGGTTTTGGTATATCAAAATCTTAATTCTTGCAACTGTTTTCATAGGAACGAGGGCAAAGGAGAGTTATAAGCATAGTTTTAAAAGAAGGTAATGAAACAGCTCAATTCATAGGGAATTCCTTCAATGTGTGAAAGCAATAGAAATCGTGCTTAAAATCTGGCCCCAGTAGATGATGGAGACCGGTTTTATAAACTGATCAAAATAGATATTTTGTCACTTTAAGATGATGGACAAGTTGGCTTGGGAAATTGAACTAATTAGCTGTTACTGGGTGCAATATTGAAGGAGGGGAACAAAAAAAAAAGTGATGAAGAAGAAGGGAATGAAAAGTGCATGGATAAATCTGAAGGGTTGTGAAAATGATCTTTACCTCAGCCTTAACAACTGTTTGCTGTGGGACCAAGCTGTTTGCAACAAGAGAAAAGAAGGAGTTTGCAGGAGTTGAATTTTAGAAGGGGAGGATCTCAGCCCCATGGATGAAAGGGAAACCTGAAGCTTGGCTGTGGTACTGAGAGCACCTGGAAGACCCAGAGAGATGCCTCACTAGCTTCATGCAGGGCAAACATAGTTGTGTATGAGGACTGTGCATGTCCATTGCTGCTGAGGAAAACGAGCTCTGACCCCTCCTTGCAGCACAGCAGGGTTTGTATGGACAGAAAGGTGAGAGCCACCCTGGGGATGGTGGGTGCTCTCTGCGGGCAGTGGCAGTCTGACTGCATTTGCCTTTCAAAGCCTTCACATCTGTGCCCCTGGCAGCACAGCTTTTAATTATCCTTTTAAGCTCTGCCTCTACCCACTTTAGTAAGGAGAGCACAAGGAGAGATTTTCTTTCTACCTCTTCAGTGTCAAGATAGGTTGCTTTGCTTTTTCTTTCCCTTGAATATACTGATCTCTGAGACACCTCATAATTATCCGCTGTTCCAACCTTCGCTGATCCTTTTTTTCTCCTCTCCCTCTTGGTGACTGATTTTATTTCTTTGAATTTTATAAAGACTGTTTTTTAATTATATTTTTTGTTGCATTTTAATGATGGTTTTATTGCCCCTTCCTGCACCTTGAGCATAGTATAAATATTATCATAGCCTTTCAATGTTTAAAGGATACCATGTCTGTTATGATAAAATATGTCATTACTAAATGTGTCAGGAACAGTCATGGGTTTTTTTTCTCACATGGTCTTTGGTTGTTGTTCTGTAGCAAATACACTTAACAGCCCTCAGCTTAGCTTTTCTGTGTGAAGAACTAGGATATAACCAGTTTCTGTTGTTTGTAAGAAGAAAGAAAAACCACAGCCTCTGGCTCAGTTGCTCAGCTAATGTAAAATGGCACAGTGTTATTAAAATCAATGAGACCTGGGCCAGGCTGGTCTAGCCAGGCTATCGAGTGATACCAACATATCATACAGTATATTACATTTCTAGAGTAATAATACAGCTAGAAATTTCCAATGGCCTCCCAAATTTTAGGCTGATTCACTTACAGATTACAGTGCTGGATGAAGGGCATCAGAAACAACAGTCCTGGTACTTCTTTCAGTGTAAGTGCATATTATTTTTCCCTGGGTGAAAATCTGGAAAATTTTAATCTTTGTTGTGTCCTGTAGGGCTTCAAACCCTGTTTTTTAGATATGTGGGAGTTTTTTAGAAAAAAGTATGTTTATACCAAATTCTTGGTGCCTTTTGTACTTCTTGATAGTATTTTCTGAGTTATTCTTCCAATTCAAACATAGAAGAACCAATGACAGAACTTTGATTTGGTAGCTGAGAGCATCTGGACAGAGTGTGATGTGTACATGTCATCCCATGAAAGGTAACACTAAGTGTAACACAACTTTATTCAAGAGCAGAAAATTGGTAGGGGGTCTGTGTGGCCTCAACAACTCAACTGTACACTCCTTTATCACAGGATCAGGGCCTCACTAAACCTTGTGTGTGAAAAATTCCTTCTAGAAAATAAAATAAGGGCCATCTCAATGGAAGCATTTTGATCAATAGCACAAAAAGTAGCTGCCTGCACAGAATCACATGAACACCTGAGACCACAGCATGGCAATGGCAACTCCCTGCTGCACAAAAGACAAATTACAAGCACCCTTTCTGGAAAATATATCCCTGATGTTGTGCAGGATTTTTGACACTTGCACTTGGGTATTTTCTTTTGAATTTCATGATCATAGGGAAAATTTTGCAGATTTTAACAGATCAATTTTAAAGACAGATTCTGCTCAGTTACTTTCTTGGTGATGACTGAGGCTTTAAAATTATTGCATGGGTTAAAATGTCAAGCAGTTTGGGAGTCCTGAAATCATCCCTTACTGTAGGGCTGTGCAGGATCAGTGTCCAAGAAAGGACTCTGAATGGGTCAAGTTGAAGACTTCAGGGAAACCCCATCTGTATGTAAACAGGTAGAGATTGAAAGAAATCTAAGGATTTAATGAAGTGTTTAAAGGTTAATGTTCCTAATAGTAGTAGCAGGGAATCATTAATCAAATTCTAGGGATCCTGGAAATGTGGAATTTTTGCACTATTGGAAAATTTCTTTTTTTAAGAAAAACATTTTGAAGCCAACAATCTCAAAGTCCTTCATGAAGTGGTATTTTGAGGAAAGAAACATATTTTCAGGTTGGTCAAGCCATTCTTTCCCCATCAAGGAGACTATGTTTTGCTCTCATTTTTTGCAGAAGTTTCTGCATTATTTCAAAATAAATCATAGAAACATAGAATATGGTGAGTTGAAAGGGACCCATCAGGATCATGGAGTCAAACTCCTGGCCCTATCCAGGGCACCTCAAGAATCCCACCATGTGCCTGAGAGCATTGCCCAAACTCTTTCTGGACTCAGATCAGCTTGGTGCTGTGAACACTTCTCTGGGGTGCCTGTTCCAATTCTCAACAGCCATCTGGATGAAAATTCCATAAAATACATGTTAAGAACTGTCACCCTGGTTTTTGCAGTGTTCTATGTTTTTACTTCTGTAGTAGAATTTCTCATGCATTTTCTATAAACATAGTCCTTGTTCTTGTAGCCCGCCAAGATTGTTTTGAACTTCCTTATTTTTTTCATTCCTTTCTCCTAAGGCGGAGAAAGATGATAGACTATGTCACTATCCTGTGGAATTGTAGAGGTGGTAACTTCATTGACCAATCCACGATTGTCTTAAGAAAGATATAAAAATGAGAGAATAAAGAAAGGGCTTTTTGGTCCTGCCTGGTGGTCCTGACCTGTTTCTCAGAAGTCTGCGTGTTTCTTTCCTGTCCGACAGTGCGACAAAGAACAGAAAAATAATTCTATTTAAAACCTGAAAGCCAAAATATTGCATTTCAACACCGTTAAAATATATTCAAAGTAATATTATTGGAAAATGCACTTTTTGCTTTGAAATTCAAAGCAAAAAATGAAAAAAAGCCTGATTCCAAAAAATGGATGTTTTCTTAAGAGTTGCAGCACAGAGATATTTTTCAACTGGTTTTAGTTGCTGAAGTTTGACTGTCTTTTGCATTGAAATGAAGAATTATGAAAACTTTTGTACATTACTTCTTGCCTTTCACCTGTTTACCAAGAATTCACCATCAGCTGGGTCTCTGTACACACTGTACTCTGTTTCTGATGAGGTTTGTTTTAATGAAAGAAAAGAAAAAATAACTCGTGGGTGAATACAGTTTTTCAGTAATACCACTTGTAATGATAAATGTCATAATTTGCTAAGTCCCTGTGTACCATTCTTCCCCTCTCACTGCTAAGAATCTTTTGATCTAAGGAATAATTTAAAAACACAGTTTAAGACAGCATAAAAATTTAAATTCTTTTTGAAATTAAAAACATTTAACAAGCAATCATAACTCCATTCCAGTTAACAATTATATAAGATAATCAAACATCATGCTCTAAAACTCTGGCAGTGGGAAGCAAAAGAGGATTTTCTTGCTCTTGCATTTTACATAATTATCTATCTTTGTTACAGATGGATTTTTAAAACCTCTTCTCCACTTAAAATATCAAATACTAGTTGCAGGGTAGCAGAGGGGTGGCTAATCCTGTGTGCTTTCATGTGGCTGTAAACCATAGGACACATGGTGAATCAATGGGAGAGATGATTGAAGAGCAATTCACAGACGGGAGATGACAATGGCTCATCACGGATCCAATTTTGGGAATTGGTGGGGCTATGCATGTAGTCTTTCAAGGTCACCCAGAGATATCAGCTTCATTAGCCCCTTCTGGCTTGGTATGTGCTGTTAGCAGGAGGGGCTGATTGCACCCAGGGTCCCTGTGTCAGCACGGCCCATTGCTCCTCTTCCCACAGTGTGATTTAGCCCTGGCGTGGAAACCTCACTCGAGCAGCTCAAGAGGTGCATATGGCTCAGCAGCCACATGTTGCTCACTCCTGGCCCAAGCCAATGAGACACAACGTGGCTTTGATTGTCTCAACGTCCCCTCATTAACATGTATCTGCAGATTGATTTTTAGCACACTTTTGATGGAAATTATTTCTCTCAGAAAAATCAACAGTTGTTCAGAGAAAATCCCACATGAGAAGACTTGATTTCTTCTTTATATGCTACAGATCATGGGCTCTTTGGGGCAAGATAAGTTCAAACAGCTATTAGTATAAATGAGCCCAGTGCCTGGTGGCTTTAGTAAGGAGGGGATGAACACATGTTTTTCTTTTCCTTTTTCTTTTTTCTCTTTTCTTTTTTTTTTTTCTTTTTTCCTTTTTTATTTTTTCTTCTTTTTTCTTTTTCTTTTTTCTTTTTTTCTTTTTTCTTTTTTCTTTTTTCTTTTTTCTTTTTTTTCTATTTCCTTTTTCTTTTTCCTTCTTACTTTTTTCTTTTTCCTTTTAATGTTTTTCTTTTTCATCTTTTTTTTTTTTTTTTTTAAATAGAATTTTGAAATAGAAAGGATCTGCCATCCATCTAATTCATCAAGGATTCTCTGGAAGTCCTGTCACTGGTAGGGGAGGATTAGATGCTCACATAGAACAGCTTTATCCTTCTCTTGAAGCCATTTGGTCATGTAATTGTGTTATCAGCTCATTGACCAGTACACAATGCATATGCAAATGTGTGCTCTTAAATTGTACTGACAACAGTATAATTCATCTAAAAAACAATTTGCAAATCACAGACTCTGAGTATGGTCTGTTGCTGTGGAGACTTGAGGGTCCTTGACTGTCTCTGCTCTGCTGTTGGTGTTAAACCAAACCTGTGTGCTCCATGACTGAATTGCTCTCATGTCTTTGGTTTCCAGAGGGACAGAGTTAAATGCTGCCTGCCTAAGAAATGCTCAGCAGAATAGTAAAGCACGGAAGCTCAAGCTGCAGTGAACAGTCACTCATCTCTTTACTTTTGCATGACAATCACCAGCCGAGTGGAACAGTGATAATCTCTTTTGGTAACACTGCTACTGATATTGCATTAAGAAGACTGATGTTAAGGATGTACACAAGAGTCTCTGATCTTCCAGGGTGCATGTGAATATGACACAATAGATACAACTCTCTTGGTTAGCCAGGGTTAGGAGGCAGAAGGCACAGTGTCACCCATATGGGCCAGACTGTCCTGTTACTCGTAAAATCCTGGCACTACTGCTTCCAATTTGAACATTGCTGCTAACTCATTTCTGTTCAAAGAGATTATTCAAGTGTTCAGAGTTAAAGCTGCAGGACACATTTTTAGTTGCTGTAAACTGGCCCATCAAGAGATCTCTACTATTATAAGTTTTTTGGTGGCATGATTCTGTATGGTCTGCTCTAGTGTTCAAATTCTATAAATGGCACTTTTGACATAGCAACTTAGTTAGGAAAGCTAATTAAAGAGCACATGGCTTTCACTGTTGACTTGAACATGTCATGCTGAATGCACCTGTCCACAGATGTTGACAAATTTTAGGCTTGTTCTCTATTTGGATGGGAAAAGGATCTTGGCAAAAGCAGGAAACTCCTTTTGGCACCCTTGGTGACCTGACAGGTAGGAAGGAAATTCCTGATACACACTGCTCAGATCTCACTCTTGTGTTGTCTGCTTTGTTGTATCCAAAGGAAATAAATACCTGTGCTTGAACAGTTTTGGGTAGAACTGTTCAGAAGTCTACTTTCGAAACAATGACTAAAAGGAAAAATCAAAGATAAAAACAGGTGAGCAAGCAAAGAATAAGCTGTAGCAGGCTGCCAGATTTAAGTCACAGCCGTGAAGTCCTGCAAGGAGCAGGAGTGCTTCTTTTAATCTCAGGAGCAACCATATGCCTAATAGTATAGTCAGCACAGTGTAGCATTGGATCTGCTTGTAGCAGACATGCCAAGTTTTGTGCTTTGCCTGGAGTGAACTGTGCTGTTTACCAAATGAACACAGATAGTCACATTCACGCATACTCTGAGTTGGAAATAGTGGCCACTGCAGCCAGTGGAGGTGAGGAATAACTGTGGAACAGCAGAGGAGGTGGTCACTGAGTAATGTGGACACTGTTCTGAGCAGAGGGAAGGATATACAGAGCATGAGGATGTCTGGTGGGGATAAATGTTAGCATCTGGGAAACATCTAGAACAAGCTGGGTGTTGGGTTACCCTATGTGTGTGATAGAGGAGCAGGCCTTGAAGGGCACAATGAGCCTCTTTCCTAGGCCCAGAGGGGACCCTGGGACCCATGAAAGTACATCCAGGTCACCAGGGATGGGCTAGGAGAGAATTGTGGATTTGTGAACATCTGGACCTATTAGGAGTGAGGGTTATTATTTGCGACCTTACAAGGCATTGTTTCCCTGTTACCATAAAGGGTAAAAACTGTAGAATAGCCCAGGTGAGGTGGGAATGCTGCGGTGAACCACTTCCTGTTTATGGGATGGCATAAAAGGCATTTTCACTACACAATAAAGGTCTTTGTAAGTTGTCATCTTGTGTGAAGTCCATGCGCCTGCTCAATCCCGCAGCTGGGCAGAACTTCTTCACAAGAGGGGGTGATTGGGCATTGGAATGGGCTGCCCAGGGAGGTGGTGGACATCTCACTGTCCCTGGAGATGTTTAAGGAAGGACTGGATGTGGCACTCAGTGCCATGGTCTACTTGACAAGGTGGTGTTGGGTCAAAGGCTGGACTTGATCTCAAAGGTCTTTTCCAACCCTGTTGATTCTGTGATTCTGTGATTCTGTGATTACTGGACGAAATGATTGAAAACTTGCTGAGAGGAGTCTCAGGCAAGTGTGCAGAACCTGATGAATGTTGAAGAAACAGCTGGAAAATCTCTTTGTCACCTTTCAACTCTTTCACTTTTTCTGCTGCTTGGTACTGATACCTACTCCTCCTTTCTTTATGCAAAGTACAAAATGACAACGTCCTTGATTCTTTTTCAATAGGTATTGTAAGAGCCCCTAATGGCCAGAAACCTTAATTGCATGCCATTGTTGAAGATGAAATGAATCTAAACCTAAAAAAAGTTATGAAATGTATATGATATATGCTTTGTAACAAGGTTTTAGGGCAAAATTTTACTGTTGACATTTTCATCTTTAAAGTTCTAGTTCTTTAAGTTGTATAACTTTAAAAATCTGCCTTGCAGTAGGCAGTGTGTTTAAATTACTATTATTTTTAATTAAATGCTGAAATCCTGGCTGGGAATCAACACATGTTTTTGAATTTTCAGGCTTTTTTTTAGAGTTCTTAAGTAAGATCTCAGCATTGTAATTTTCGACAGGTCTTTCTGAAAATCCCAGTGTGGATAGTGTTATCTCAGCCAAATTAATTCCTAGAGTAATTCAGTTTGATTCATTAAGGACTTAGCCCTTGTGAGATTTTTTGGCATGTCCATTGCCTTAGAGACATAACTGTAGCATTAAGTGTATGTAAACTTTTGATCTCATACAAATCAAATTTTATCCTTACTAGTGGCATTGTTGTTTTCCAAGCATTTGATGATTTGTGTAATAGTGTCACTGCTTGAGAGAGATGGGAATTTCATGTATGTGCCTTTAAAGAAGTTGTGTCTTTTTCACTTTAATCTCTGGAGCAACAATTTTCCATCCCTGAACAAGGCATACATTATAACTTTACCTACTGATGTTTTTTGAAACACTAGATGTTAGAACACCTTTTTTTTTTTTTTTCTTTTTTAATGAATCCTTATTTGCTTTTCCCTCTCTTCTTCATGAGGCTAGGGGCAAGGAGAGAAGGTGAAAATCAGCTCTGCTGAGGGGTGGGTAGGCAAGCTCCCATTCTACTAAACTCAATGGGAGAGTTGCTATTGATGTGAGTAGGGCTCTCTCTGATGCACGCAGCTCTCCTGCAGCATTCAGCAGGTATCCCAGCAAGTCAGTACAAGCTTTGGGCAGAAATGCATAATAGGGAGAGAATGCATTTTTAAAATATTCCATTCTTTTTTGCTCTTTTAAAATTACATTGCTTATAGAAGACAGCGGACAGAATATACAGTCTGTTCTGTGTGTCTGTGAAAAACTGCTGAGATTCCTGCTAGAAGGACTCACACAACAGAAAAGCAAGAATGCCCTGGTAAAAACTCTTTAATTTCCCTTCCCTCTCATTTTTCCTCAGAGTGCCTTTATGTTCTTTTGATGGAAGCTGACTGTAATTAAATATTGAAAAGAGTTAAAAAATGGGTAACTTCTTTTCTCAAACTCAGAAAGAAAGAGATTTCAAATCTGTGAAAGATGATTTTGACCATCTAGCTTGACCTCCTGCAAAGTACAGGCCATGGCATTGTCAACCCTGTAAAGGTACCTGTAACCTGTGCTGGACTAAGGTGGACCTTCTAGAAATACATCTTGACTTTATTTGGAGACATCAGACAATGTAGGATCCACTACTTTGTTTGACAGCTTATTTCATTATTCATATGTTTAGGAAGTGGTGCTATATTGTTAATAATATGAGATCCACCCTATGCTTTGGAAATAGTTACTGTTTATTTACTCTGCTACGTGTCTGTCTTCCCTCTGAGTCTGAAGCCTTAATTTGAACATATATGTGCCATGGATAATCCATTCAGGACAGGATTTATGGAGATCCTGTGGGGTGCCAGTTTCTGTTAATTAGTGTAGGAGTTAGAAGCCAGAGTAAACCACGGGATCTGCCTGTCCAGCTGCTGGAGTAGAGAATATCCTTTTCTTCACACTGATGCTGAGCTTCTCCTCTCCTGGAGACTGTCATTACCAAGTTACAAAAAGCTTCCACCCTCATAGCCTGGAATTTTGTGAAAATGGTTCCTTTGGCATATTTGCAGCCCAGGGAAAGAGCTTTCTTGTGTCAGTTCCTGCTGATCTGCACTGCTGGGGGAGAGGGGGTAAAAGTGGGGTTATGGTTAGGCCAGAAACAATGGAGTTTGGAATGACAGTATCTACCTGATTCCTAGAATCAGTATTTAGGAGCTCCAATGGGGAAAATACATTTTGCAAAGTAAGGGAGAAAAAAAATATTTTACAGGCAGCAATGCATGTACTAAGATCCCAAAAGGAACCATTGACTTCTGCAAATAAGAGAAGAAATGTATTTTTCAGGCTATAGTTAAGAAGAAAAAGGGAGAGAGGAAAACTTTTTCCGCAGCTGAAAATGAGTGCACTTTTCAGGTGGCTGTTTGGAGTACACGGGAAAATAATTATTTTCATAAAAAAACCCAAAAACAAAACAGGAAGCAAAGCAGGTATACTAGGAAAGTGCTGTAGTAATTAAGTGGGAAAAGACTTCATTCTGAACTGATTTATGAGGACTCACCACTGCAGAGGTGATGGGGATGCCAGGCAGCAATATCAATGAGACCTCTTATTTGGCACAATGCAGGATAAAACAGGAGCTGCTCTGTATGTGCTGTGCTTGATGTAGCCTTAGAGTCAAACTGGAGAGGAAAGCTGCTCAGCCTCAATCCCTTTGCTTTTCCATGGAGAGCAGATGAGACAATAACATTTAATCCATTAGGTGTGTGGTGTGGAGGAGGATTTCATCCTCCCAAAGCAAAGATGGAAGGTATTTTTAATCTGTTTGCCTAAAATATTAAAGCTTCTGCAGCATCTCAGGTACACCTTCTGAGCTCTGTGCTGCCATACCAATATTACTTCCAGCCTGTTTTCTAGTATGTATGTGAACTCCTTCCCTGTTAAAACCTCAACTATCCAACAACATTTTTGGGTGGAAGGTGAGTGGTATGTGCTTCTATCTGTTGCTGCCTTCCAAATGGAAAATGTGTGACTAGTCTCTACTGGTGGTCACTCTTCCTCCACACAGTCATTATGGTGCTCTGCAGCCAGGTTGTTGGGCAGTCATTTCTCAGAGGTTCAGGTTCAAATGTACTCGCGTTTGTCTCTCTGCTGGCAGGAGTCAGCTCTTGCTTCCATCCACAGTTAGATGAAACTCCCCTTTCCTGTCCTGGTTCTTCCACTCATTGCTTCACTGCTGCTGTTGGCAGGTGACATGGAAGCTGCAGGTACAGCCTCCTTGCCAGTGTGGTGGTAAAGTGCTAACTAGCCATGGAAGCAATTTTTTCCATGGTACGATTTACACTCTTTGTTTTTGGTGGTTTCTCCTGGTGTCGCCTTGGTCTGTGAGCATGTGGGTGACCCCTTCATCACGGCCTTTGAGATAGTGATGAGGCTTACTTAATCATCAGGTCCTTTCCTGCCACAGCAGATGCTGCACTGCAGTCTTAATAAAACTGCTCTGTAGTGATATACGTATGTCCAAGACATAATCAGGGCTCCTACTATGTGCACTGTCATTGTCAGAGATTTCTTCAGTAGTAGAAAATACCTTGTGATGGCTGGGATCATGCTCACCACCCATGGCACCTGTCAGTGATATTTCAGCAGCTTTTGCTGATGAGACTTAAGTCAGGTCTAAGGCAGTTAATAACGGGGCCACTGTAGCTACAAGGGAGTGGGCATGGCAGAAGAGGCAGACCTACAAAAAGTAATCAGACTAGTCAGTGGGTGAGTAGGAATTGGATAGCTCAGGGGTTGGTATCAGTCAAGCATCTATCAGTTAATAACAGCTAAAGCAACCTACAATTTCTTTATCTGCATTTACCTCTAAACCAGCCTTCACTATTGTTACATCTCTTCATTAGACTCTTTCTGTGTTCTGCAAGGCTTTTCAAATTTGGTCAGTACCTCAGTGGTTTTTAAGGTTATCTTCTGATAACTGCCAGTGAGTTATCAAACCACAGGGTAATTTAACTGGGAAATAAAGGCAAGTGAATAGTGAGGCACAGAACAGTCTGGGCAGGTTGGTGTGGGAAGGCAGAAGATGGGGTGAATGAATCATCAATGGCACACGGCTGCAAAGGCACTACATGGACTGTGCACATCCTAAGCACTGGTGCACATCCCTTCCTTACAGAGTCTGGGCTTGTAGGTGATTTGTATCATCCCTAACTACAGTTTATTGCTGGCTTTCCTCCTGAGGTCTTAAAATGCTGTCCCCCACTTTCTGCAGACTGTATCTCCTATTGCAGGTGGGAATATGGTTTTGAGCCACTGTTGCACATGCAGCCTGGGAGATGGCTGGTACTCCTTGCTTGGTCTGGACTGAGTTGCTCCTGCTGCTGCTGCTGCTGCTGCTTGTAAAAGGAAAAATCATCACCCACCTCTTCAAACAAGGATTGTCATAATCATTCTCGAAAAAGTGTTCACAATACAAAAAAGTAACCTTTATCCTCTTTCCTCCCTATCTGTACTCACTAGATTTAGTGAGATTTAATATTTCTGCCACTACCTCTTGCAGAACAGAACAAGAAAGCAGCATAATGCTATCTAAGCATGATGCAAACAGAACACATTTATTCATTTCTGTTCATTAATTAGACTGCTGTAATGCAGCCAGTTTCTCCTCCAGTTTTTCAATAGCAGTAGGTTTTCATTCATCTAATAACGATTTTATGACTTGCAAAATGGCACAGAGTAAAATTTCACATGATGAACGTGTCTGCCTGTCTTCTTTGGTGGCTTGAGTTTCTGGACACGCAGGAATAGAGAGAGCCCAGTGGAGAAATAAACTTGAATTATTTGGGTCTTGGCTGTAAACACGGAGCTGGGAGCTTATTCTATCTGACTTTGTGTGCCGGCATCATCCTTTCTGGTGCCCACTGGATAGTGAAATCAAAGCAAAATTTCAGCAACCTAGAGAAAAGAGAATGAATAGAGAAGGGAGATCAACAGAAGAGCTGTTAACACTTCTTTGCATATTTTAAGGGTAAATGGCCTTCGTCTGACTTCTTATGTATTACAGTTGTATTTCAGCCAAGTATTTCACGATTGAATCCAGGAGCTGCCAGTTTAAGCCACCTTTCAAAGCACATTTTCCACAAAGGAAACAACAGGTGTAAATCTGGTACCCTTCATAGTTTGTTCCAATGGCTAAGCACACTCACTGTGCTTTATTTCTCATTTGAATTCATCTGGCTTTAGCTCCCATCCACTGATTCCTATTATGACTCTCTGCTAGATTGGTTTAATTTTACTTCCCACACCCTGTTTCTTTCAGATTTATTGGCAGAGTTCTTCTAAAAATAGAATAAAAGCAAAACAGTTGGCAGAGGGAGGGGGAGAGAGGGAATTGGAAAGAGAAGGAAGGAAGGAATTTCGGAAGGAAGGAAGGAATTTCGGAAGGAAGGAATTTCGGAAGGAATTTCGGAAGGAAGGAATTTCGGAAGGAATTTCGGAAGGAAGGAATTTCGGAAGGAAGGAATTTCGGAAGGAAGGAAGGAATGTCGGAAGGAAGGAAGGAATTTCGGAAGGAAGGAAGGAAGGAATTTCAGAAGGAATTTCGGAAGGAATTTCGGAAGGAATTTCGGAAGGAAGGAAGGAAAGAAGGGACTCTCTTCATGTTTTCCTGAAGTAGAATTCATTGAACCATCATGATTGTATTCAGGGCAGTCAAACGTAGAGTTACTGATGTGAGTCAAGATTAATAATGCCATAGAAAGACTCATAAGTGTCTGTCACATCTGCTGCATCTGCCATATTTGCCTTAGAGTGCCCATTCTAGCACAGGATGTTTGGCTTCTAGGCACTCATAAGGTCAAGGTATTAAAAAGGTAGTGATAATAACTTTAAAGACTTTTGAGATTGGCTCATTTTATCCTTGTCTTCATAAATACTTTTCAAAGCCCCAGAATTTTTTTCTGAACATTGAGTATTTTTTAAAACAGGGCTTTGTACAGGGCAGATTAAGAAGAACTTAGAAACTATCCTACCCCAGGCCCAAGTCCTGTTCATTGCCCTTCTTCCCCCTTTTCTGATAGGTTTCCAACACGATGTGTCACCCCTGTGAAGTCAGGGCTCAGTATACCCTACAGAACACAGCTGTTCTCTCAGACTTTGTCTCCAACTCTTAGTGGATTCTACCATCTTCTCTTGTTCTGCAGCCTGAGGGCAATGGTGGAAGGGCACACCTGAGGAAGAACCCTTCAGTACCTCTGTTTATAACAATTTTAGTTACTGGAAGAGACTGTGAGATAAGCTGTGTATTTTGCTACTGTCATGTACATAAGCAATCATATGCACTTGAAACAAGAGTCCAATGACAATGGCTCTGTTATCTTTGAAAGCTTTTAATGAGCTCCATATGTCTAGCAATCTGCAGCACAAATTCAAGGCACAAATTAAAATGTGGCTTTTTATCTCAAGGACTCGTTGGCTTATTACTATGGGCCATGTTCTGACACTGGGAGGTGGATGTCTCTGGATATTGTGACTGGTTCCTGATCTGAAGCCTGTAGCAAGCCAAGGTTTTCAGAGATAGGTAACAGCTTTTATTAAACCAACTGTTGGAAAAAGTAGAGAAGGTGTCAGGAGCAGAGACTTTGCTGCCAAAACTTGACTATTTTTCCCCGTTTGCATTAGTTTCCTTAATAAGGCCTCTCTTTCCAAAATTTTCTAGTCCTATACCTTCAGATCATTATAGCTTCAGTAATAAAAGTCTCTGTGAAAAGAGCTGAGAAGGTCACATTGTCATTCCTATAATGCTGTAAACATCTAGGCTTGCAGAAAAATACACCAAGTGCCATTACTAGAGATAAACATAGACCAATGACTGTTTTCTCTGTGCATTTTTGCAAGACTACATTTGGAACCAAATTTTTGTTTCCTGAGCTCATGTCCAATTACAACGAGGTGGAATTCTGTTTTGCATATCTTACAGCACTGTCATGAGCAGCCTCAAGCTGTGTGTGATTGCTAGCTTAGCATAGGTTATTTTAGCAATCTACCAATTTCACCAATCTACCTGGAATTTGATACAGCATTTATTGGCAAAGTCTTCCCTACTGGCAATAGAGATTCATTGTTTCTTCCACCACCTGCAGTCACAGCATCCCAATCTCAAGCTTTGGGAACATTAAAGGGTTCTCAGCTCTCTTTGTGAGGTTACGTCCTCACAACACTGCTGTGTTTAAGGTTTGTCATCCTCATGGTTTAGCCAAAGGCACAAACAATGAGAAGTTAGCCAAAGATGTCCATCAGTCTGGAATAATCTTTGACCCTTCAGGCACAAAAAAAAGCCACAGATATTCAAACCACTGGCTTCCTTGCAGTGGCAGTGGCCGCAGATTTTTTCCAGTGTTTTTCACAGTAGAGAAACTGGTGAAATCTGGCTATTTTGCTTGGGCATTTAGCTTCAGCCAAAGGCTAAGTGACCTCTCCTGCTTCTTGTCGATAGGGTGAAATAACCTCAATTTGCTTTATAGAAGAAATTGCCTTGAGATTATCTAATGAAGGTATTATTATCATTATTATGAAGTGAATGGGAAAAGTGTTTGGATAATTGGCAGAAGAGAAAATGAGAACAGTGAACAGTTACAACTCTGAGGCCCCTTGGCAACAGATACCTTCTTAAGTGTATGTGAAACAGGCAGCTCCCTTGATCAGCACAGACCTCTCTGCTGGAGAGGCAGCTTCCTCTAGAAGTGTAATTGTGAATTTAAATGCACGGGAACTGAGAAACAGAAATAACAAGGTTCTTGATTTCCACCCCTCCCACTAACTAATATGCATTTACTGCTAATTAACTTAGAAGTATAGACCGCATTCCCTGGCAGGAATTTGTCTCCTACTATTTGTTAAGATGAATAGCAAAGGAAACACTTTATCCATTTGAATTAATGTATCCCTCTTTTGTTTTGTTGTGTTGTGTTTTTGTGGTTTTTTTTTTTTTTTTGTTTTTTAAAAAAATCCACCACTTGTTTTATTGCTAGAAAATATGTCCAGATTCCTCTAAGGAGGGATTATTTTTCTGCTGCTCCACTGAAACACAGAGTAAAAAGTAAAGCAAATATTTTAGGATAAATGCTTAAAGCAGCCTCAGACCCTGTCTGTGCAACTGCCCCTCCACTCTCAGGAGCTGAGTAATTGCATCAGGCAGGTGAGAGCCTTTCAGTCCTGCTCTGCCCAGCGAGGGTGATGTCTGGTGTGAGGTCAGCTAACATCCCAGGATGTTGAGGTTGGGTCCTTGCTGCCACTAGTGATGCTTTTTTCCATCCTGGGAAGCTCCACGTGTGACACACTGGATGCACATCTAGTGCTTTTAGTTTTACTAATTTTTAAAAATTCTTATTTGTTTATTTAGTCTGACTTTTAAGCACGGGGCTCAGGTGCCATTTTTTTTGGCCACAATGTATTTCACCTGGCCTCTGACTGTTGTGCCAGGAGGTTATAGAGCTCCCCATGGTGTCATGTCATGTCAGCCAGCCTGGTGCAGATCTATCCAGCACCATCCCGAGACCAAGAAGGAACCAGAGACAGCCTTTTAGATCACTGATTTTCTTTCTCTGGGTGTTGCTCTGGTATAAGATATTTATCCTCCCCAAAATTCTCCTGTTACTTCTCTCATTGGCATGGTTTTCAGGGACTAGGTTTTCTATAGAAAATAGAAAAAGCAACCTGATCTCAATATATCATGTATAAAATACATGTTTTTATTCTTGGTAGGGACATTGTTTATAAATAGGGGATGGGGACCTGGCAGGAAAACTCATTATACATTCCTTTCCTCCTCCTTTCTTGTTCTTGTGATTTTTGTTGTATTCAGAAAGCCTTTGTTGTCCAAAGTTGCACATTATTATACTCCTAGCTGAAGCCCTGGAATGAAGGACAGTAAATTTTGAGTCTTCTAATGAGATAGGAAGCATGATCGAATGTGTAGGGGCTGTGGCGCTGCCTGGTAGCTGCTGAAACGACTGCTAGGGAAGGCTTTTCTCCATTCCTACTCATTTATATAGGCTGTAAGTTCTTGGCCTGTTCCTATGAATCTACACAATGCCTTATACAACATCACTTCAGTAGGGTCCTGTAGAGGCCCTTGTCAGAGCATATAATATATACTTGCAAATAAATGGCAATAAATTCTAATAGCAGTTAGTGCCGCATGAGCGTATCACAGAGGCACTGATTGTTCTTTCATTACACTGAGAAAAAGAAACATTCAGTCAATCAGCACAGTGAGTTCAAGGCCTGGCTATCAGCACTAATAATGTCACTTGTTGCCAAACATAAGCAGAAACCTGTCAGAGGAGGAAAGGGTGAACAGCTATAACCCACCTCTAAAGCGACCCAACATGACACAGCCCACATGATTTTTCCACATGATATTTTCAGAGTGATTTTATTTTTTTTATTTTTTTTTGTCCCTGAGAATAAACCACTGTTAAAATAAACCACAAAAGCCACAACCCTCGTAGCTCTCATTTGCCTCCTGCAATCTGATCACAGGAATAAAGTATGAGAGCGTGAAGCACCTCTCTAGTCAAGCTGAAAGAGAAGGAGCTGACAAGCCAGGGAAATGTTCTCCTGTAACCTTGAACTTGTATTCACTTCCCTCTGAAAACAAGATGTCTCAAGGCAGACAGAGGTGGAGGTGAAGTACTTCACAACATCAATACCATGTTATAAATACCTCAGAACCGTGGTAGCCTGAAGGTTTTGTGGGCTCCATGGAATTTAAAATCAACTTACCACAGAGGGTTTTTTTAACACTGAAAAAAAACCATCCAAGTTCAGCTTGTTGCAATTATAAATCGCTGGAAAAAGAGGGCTGAACAAAGGAATAACTCCTGTTCAGTGATTCAGTACTTCAGCTGACAGAGAGCTGAGCCAATAATCCGGGTGATACTCTGGAGAACTCGGGTAGGACTGAGGAGCTACACTCAATTCTTGGCACATCCACAAACTGTATAATACTGGACAAGCCAGTAAGTCTGATTTGTTCCTCAGTATATCCTTTCCGAAATGGACACACATTCTGTACTTTACAACATAGTTTTGGGAATAAAAATCCTTAAACTCTGCTACAAATGATTTGCACAGACTGAAGGACTTCTCAGTGCTCATGACACTAAGGCATCCTGTCAGTTACTGGATAGAGGGAAAGCAGATATGACCCCAGAACTAGGTCTCTCCATCCTTTACATGCTCAGCACATAATTAAGTGCCTGGAAAACCATGGTAATTTTGGAAATCTTGTGAAGAGTCTGTGTATAAAGGTAAATACACTTTCTGTGAGAGTTTGAGTCTCTTGGTATTTTTTTCTTCAGCTTTTCAGACCATCCTGAGAGTAAAATGGTTAAAATAAATTTAAATAAATACATAATTTCTCAACTTAGCTGTTAGGAAAAAGAACAGAGAGAGAGATAGATAAATAGATTTCATGAGAGCTCAGAAAACACAGACTTGGGTGAGAGCCATACAAAGGTAGAGAGGTAGCAAAAAATCTGAAAAACGTCCATGTCTCTGGTGGTGTGAGGAGCAGATGGGCTCCAGCAGCTTTGCTGCTTGGTTTGATTGCTGCTGGTGTACACAGAGCCGTTCCCCCAGTAGGGTTGGTAATTGAAGTCCAAGAGAAGAATAAAGCGGGATGGGTTCTAACAGAAAGCATCAGGAAAAAATAGTGAAATAAAAATCTATTTGTGCCTCACACTGCAGTGGAGTTCATTACTGGTTTTTTTTTTTTCCAAGCAAGAGCAATGAGAATTACAAGGCTTGTTGGGGAAGAATGAAAAAAAGACACAAAAAGGGGTTCGAATGCAAGTTTTGGAGACAAATTGTATCTGGAAATGACATCATAAATCTTAGACACAGCATTGGAAAAGAAAGGAATGAGAGGACAAAATTTTTTTTTTTAAACTGTGTAATTTAGTCAAATCTCTGTTGAAAGAGCAAGACAGAAACTTTGAAGGTAATAGGATCTTATTTTAAGATAAGGGAAATAGTACTCTGCAAGTTCTTAGCTTTTTTCCAAAACTACTTTCAGACAGCAAAATTAGGTGAATGGAATCTTACCTATGGGACAAGAAAGCAAAGTACTGTACTCATCCAGCCATTTAGCTATAATGTCCTTTTACATGTTCATAAATTCTTCCTGTTTTTTTTCATCATGACCTCAAAGAATGTTTCTTAAAATGCTATATGATAGTCTAACTTTAGAAGAAGTGCTTTCTAAACATAGGCCACAATAGGTATTTTCGCAAGGGAAATGTAGGGAACAAGTCACTTCTCTTGCCTGCTGAGGCTTTGTAGAATCCAGGAATGGGCAGGAGAGTATTATCAGTGGCTGATTGCCTTATTACCATTATCTAAGTATCTGGAACTGATCTAAAAGTGAAACTTGGATTTTAGGAAATTCATATACACTTTTATTTACAGGGGAAAGAAAGACAAGGGTAAGAATAAGTGCAAATACAGTGCCTTTTGTCTACATTTAGCTTCTTTAATAAAGACCTCTGAAAAATATGGGTTGGTGTCTGTCTGCTGTTGCAGTGACAGTGCTGCACAGAAGGCATGTGATGGGGAGACTGAGACAGGTGTCTAACACAGAGCTGCTGCAGATGAAGAGTGGTTAATAAGCAGGGTGCTAACACGCGGCGTTCAGATCCGTGTAATCAGACCAGACACATTATCGAAACCAGGATGAAGCTAAAGGCTTCACTTTTCTAGGCATCAAAAAAAAAAAAGGAAAAAAAAAGATGTGTGAATGAGAGTGTATGCACAAAATCAAAATACGTGCACCCCCCTGTTGACATGAAAGAGACTAATTAATTATCTAACTTGTCACATCCCCAGCTCGTCTGCATTCTGTCTCGCATGCACATTCTCACTCCATCAGAGGCTGTTTTTTTTCTGGGGATATAAAGCAAAAATTAAATTAAACACCTATAGTGCTATGTCTGATATTAATGATCACATAATTTTAAACACAAGGCAAGAAGGAAATATAGATTCAGAGTGAAAAAAAAACCCCACATCAGGAACCCAAACCTATAGAGGGAAAAGTCAGAAAGAAGTATAAAGTCTCACAAAAACACACAGGTGGAAACAAGGAAAACAAATAGGTGACATGAATGTGCACAGACACATGCACATATTCATGGATCTCTTCTTGGGTTAATAGTGCTTTACAGATGCATCTAATATTTCTGGTAAACCACTACTCTCTACCAATTCTTTTTCTCTAAACTTCTAGGCTATTATTCTTGAAATACACAGAGCATCAGGCAGCTGTCCTGCCTGGTTATTCATGTTTAACTGTAAGCTGAAAATCAGTCACTTCTAAAAATATATAGGTAACAGTTTCCATTTATTTTAGCTCTAGAATTTTATTCTGATGTAGTTTTTTTCCTTATTTCATCAAGTTTCTGTATTAATGTCCTTATCCTCTCCTTATTTCATATCTTTCTAACTGTTTGCTATACTTTGTCAGACTTGTGAACAGCATGAGCATGGACATACAGCAGAGTCCAACAGCTTATACTTCCCACTGACTAATGTGCAAGGATTTGCTATTTTGAGATGAAATGAAACTGAGACAGAAATCAACCCAGGATTTGCTTTGCAAAATCCCAAACTTCCTTGTTCAACCTTTAGTTTGCACTCACTTCTGAACAAAGAGAATTTCTGTTTTTGTCACAGGAGAAGAGCATTTGTACATACTAAAATAATACATTCTGTACAGTTTTTTAAATGGAGAAACAGAAATTGTAGTGTAAAATCCAAGGAAATTCAATTTAAATATTCAAACGGCAAATAAAAATACAAATAAACACTCCTCCCTGATTTTAGTGTGAAAGATCTCCTTTTTTAGATAATATAAATGAAAAAGACCACTGTGGAAAACTCGGATGTATTAATATAAGAAAAAAAAAGTTAAATATTTTCACAATAACCAATTTTTGACTATTTTCAAATGAGCTCTGATGTTTCGTAAGTCTTAAAAAGGAACTGCGACCATTCAAACACTGAACAATTAATTTTGTTTCATAATTCCTGTCTCAAGCCAAGGTGAAAGTGAAGCAAAATATGTGTCACAGAAAAATGTTGATATTTTTTAAGGTTTCCAGAGGCAAGAAGTCTACAGTAGTGTATGATTTGGCAGTTATTTACTTGAATCATTAAGAATGAGCACCTTTATTTTCACTTTGAATTTCCTGTTCTCCATCTTCCAGTCCCTGGTTCTGATTATACCTGTCTGTGAGATTAAACCTCTCAGCTAGATTTGGAAGTTGTCTTCTCTTGTAAACATTCTCCCCGTTTTGATATACATGACTATGTCTGAAAATATCGTCTTTATCATCAAAAACGGATGAAATATGATATAGCTCAAAGGCAGAACCAGATATCTTAGTGGCAATTTTTCATAGTGTCTCCAGCTGAAGAAAATAACACAATTAAAAAAAAAAAAAGGAGAGAGAGAAAGTGAAGGTAAAAAGTTAGCCAAGAGTGAAAGAAATTGGAAAGAAACTTGTAAGCGTATCCAAAAAAAAAAGGAAAAAACCCTCAAACACAGGCATTGGTGCTCATTCCAGCATCCCTGCATGCTGCCCTGGCTGTCCCTTGCTGGCTGGCTGCCGTTTCCCTGCAGCATTCCAGGGGATGTTCAGCCCAGACTGGGCAGGGTAGTGATGCCATAAGGCAACTTCTGGCAGCCCCAAGGCCGACTCAAACTGCTGCTTCTCTTGCTCCAAGATTGCTCCCGACTGTTAAAAATTTTATTCTATGCCAGTGTGCTCCTTCAGGTTGACTTCTCTCTTTCAAAAGCAACTTTGAAATTCCCCGCTGAATGTCCAGCCAATACTCTTTATTTACTATGATGGGGTTTGGCAAACACACTCCAGAGGCTGTTGTCCGTTTTATCCCTGTTCTTTCGCATTTTCATCCTAACAGGGGCTGTTGCTCAGGCCATTTGCCAGGATATTTGGTTGCAGGGAGTGAGCAGGCACCTGCATGTGGCCAGGTGTCCTCTGCAGCCTGGCTGAGCACAGGTGGTCCATGGGCCTTTTGCCATGTTAAAGTACAGTTTTACAGTAGATATCTCTGTCTAGAGAATACTGATGTGTAGTGAAAGGGTATTGGAGAATAGTTTGGACAGAATTTGGCTTTCCTAATATCAGACACCAAAAAATTGTTTGGTTGTGTCTAGGCAGGACACATTTTATAGCTAATGGAGAGGAATCAGTATTACTGGAAGCAGATCAATCTCAATTCTCCAAGAGAGTAATTTTAAGACGGGAAATAGTTCTTTCTGTCAACTCTGAAAGAAACCTATAAATACTTGCTTTGATTTTGACCAAAAGCTGTTAAATGTTTTAATTAAAGAACAGTACTACAAGCTTGTGAGCAAAGGTATTTAGAATTGTCTCCTGCTTGGTTCTTTTTTCATCACCTGTTTTGTTAACCTTCCTTTTTCATGAATTTTCAAGTTTCCTAGCTCTATTGAAAGAAACACTCTCAAAGACAGATAAATAAGAAGGATTAGTAGGTTTGATCATGAAGCAGGAATATCCTTGGAAGGAATATTTATCAAGGGGGAAAAAAAAGATGGAACATAATAGTATTAATCATAAGGGGGTTGGACTGAAAAAGTGAGCCAAGTTTTTTCCTGGGAATAGCAGGGTCTGTCTCAGATGTGAGATTTACCATAGATCCCAACCAGGAATAGGGGGTCATAGCACTGTCCCATTATCAGTAATAAATTTGCAGGATATGATGACTTCCCCTAATTTTCTGGGAAATGGTTGAATCTCTGTTGAAAATGTGACTTTTTAAGTGTATGTAATACATAAGCATCTACTTTGCTTTCCATCAGGTATTTTGCATATAATCAAGGTTTAGAAATGGTTTGAAATATGTTCTATGTGCCACATGCAGTTTGTTTTGAAACAGCCAAGAAAGAAAAAGGTAGATTCTTGAGCATGCACTGACACAGAGCCACACATGCACAGAAAAACAAAGAGAGACTTGTTATGAGGCAGAGGGCCCCTGCTTTTGAAACAATCATCAGCCTGGCTTTACGTTTACATCAGAGCAAGAGAACAAAAGACAGGGGGATCATAACAGTACACTAATCTGATCTTATTCTGGCTCTTTCTCTGCAAAAAAGAGACTGTTTCACAACATCTGAAAGGCATGTTTTTTCATATCTATCTAAGCACTCTTTATCCCAAGCCATGTGGTTCAATTCGGCCTGAGATGAGAAGCCAGCCAAAGAGGGGGCAGTAGCATAAAAGGGATTCACGCTCGGGAGGACAGCCTGCTTCAGCTTTAATTGCAAGACACACACACACACACACACACACACACACACACACAGAGATTTCAATGGCTTGTGTACCACATAGCCATCAAATGCTGCCTGTACTGCAGGTGGGTTTTTGTTTATTTGTTTGTCCTGCCTCTGGATTATGAAAACGTTCTTTACGACTCATCTGAAACATAATCCTTGCTTTCGTTGATTGTATGACACATTTAGAGACTTGGAAAAGTGTTGGATCCTACTTTATAGCAAAGCCCTGCAAGCCAGCAGACCAAACCTGAGCCCACTCTGAACAGAGAAATTTCCAGGCTTTTCTTTTAGATATAAAGGATCCTATTGCTCCATCCACCTCCTTCAGAAAGGTGAAGAGGAGGTGGGCTGTCCAAACAGACATCCTTCCCCTGGAACAACTGCAGGACACAGACATCTAACCTGACAAAGGTGTTCTGTTTCAAACTTGCCTGGAGCTGTCCCACCCCTCAAGAAGTCCAGAGGCTTTCTTTGAAGGGTTGCTTCTTTAGTCCCTTGGATACTGCATCTCCAGAGGACACCAACCCTTGTCCAAATCAATAAATGCAAAACCCAGCAGATGTCTGTGTGTGGTGCACTGCAATTCCAGCTTAGCCTGACTGTTTGCAGACTGTCATTGCTGTCTTGCTGTAGATGAACATCTAAGGCCACAGGAACTGGCATCTGAGGGTCAGCTTTTTTTCAGACAATCATTTTCTCAATAGATGGACATCTTTGGATTAACCTTTTTTACTTTTCTTTTACCAGTATGTACCACACGGAGTGGTAGTGTTGTCCTCAGTAACAAATTTGGGTAGGGAGGAAGGTTCATTTTCCTCCCTCCTAGTTGCCAGGTAGGTTGCATAGGGGCAAAACCCATATATTTCTCAAAGCAATCATTATGCAGAAATAAGTGAGCTTTTGTGTAGAAAGGGGACTGGAAGAGCCAAAAGCCCTGCAATGGCATTTATATATTCCTCAGATATGGTTTTGTAGCAGACTACTAGCAGCCTTGAGAAAAAGGAGATTATAAACACTACACTTAATTGTTATAATGGAAGCTGAGGATTTTTTGCCACCTCTAGAAAAGCATCATTCTCTTTAGAAAGGATGAATTTGTTTCTTCCTAAACTGCCTAATGAGATGAACAAATATTAGACAACAATAATTTCTTCTAATTACAGGAAGTCTAGAATAAATTAAAGCAGGGAAATGTCTATTTCTCTCTCTTGTTTTGTTTTTTTTCCTCTGTACAGCAGCATTTTTAGTGTTCATCAACATTGCCCCTAAGGCAGAAACAGAGTCATGCATGATCAATTTGTCTTACAAGTCTTCCAAAATAGTTCCCTGTCTCCATTTAGCACTGTCAAGGTTTGTTCTTATTTGCCATTTCAGACAAGATTTAGAGCTTCCACACTTTGATTCTTGGGATGAAGGAGGATTAAAGTTTTCATTGCTTGTTTGTAATGAGGCAAATTGTAACTCTAATTATGTAACCAATTTGCTGCAGTTAACTCTTGAAAAGAACAGCCATGGTCCTGGCAAAGGTTCATTTTGCACTGATGAGGTTTGTAGCCAGTGCAGAAAGTGCAAGTTGAAAGGCAAAAGGATATGGGTGCCTAAAATTGTCATGGTTTTGAAAAAATCCAATGATAATCATGGAGTGGCTGGAAAAATAGTGCAGATAGCAGTGACTGCTTAAGGCTAATGCAAGGAAATCCAAATCTCTTCGTGTGTTTTCCTTCACATTAATCCTGTTCTGAGATCAGAGGAATTTCATTAAAAGATCCAAGCTAGTTAAGATCTAGCCTCCAAGTAATGCATTAATCAATTTTAAGGGAAAAGAGACCTTTCTGATCACCTGCATTACACAGGAGGCAGACGTGCACATTCATGCACACTTTTTATTGGAACCAATAACTTAATGCCAAGTTCATAATTTCTAAAAAGATAACTTGTCTTCTTCAAAGGACTCTTAAATATGAAAAGTTCACTGGTAAGTTGCCCCAGTTTTTAATTTTACTCTTACTAAAAGTTAGAAACTTACTTTTTATTTCTTGTTGCTCGCTTCATCCTCCAGACTTGGGATTTTCTTTTCTTTACTGATACAACACTGAAAGGACATGCATGTTTCTGGTATCCCCTTAGGTCAGTAGTCTTACTTTGAGGTCCAATTGTTTCTCTACATTGTCTGTCACTAAATAAATGTGGGCTGGATTTTTTTTTCAGATTCTCATTAGAAGAGTGTTTTTTCAGGTCATGGGAGAGAATTTTGGGCAGAAGAACACACAGAAGAGAGCAGCTGACAGGTCTTGGTACTTCTTTGGATCAATATTGCGGCCTTTTTATGTCCATATACCTGTCATGACCTTTTTGGAAATCCCTGTTCTTTCAAGGTGTGGTCCCACAGTTGACTTGTGCATCCCCACTTTTCAATTCCAGATGAATTATGCTTTGCTGTAATACAGTACACGTTCTTGGACCACAGCAGGCTTATAGCATTATTGACTCAGTGCTGATGGCTGAATAAGACTCTTAGTCAGTACTCAGCTCTTTACATTATCAATGAAACTTCTTGCAATGATATATTCTTTCTTTTCATTGACCAAAACTACCTGTGAAAAATGTGTTACAAGCACCGTAAATAATTCGTGCTACCTCAGTGAGCCAGGCATGTGTGTGCTTCTGTACCTGTGAACACTTCCCAAATACACATTATTTTGCTGTTGCTGCTTGAGTTTCAATGTTCAGAATCAAGCTTTGTTAAAGTACTATGCAATGTGGAATGGGCTTGTTGACTTGTGGGAAAAAAGACAATGACAAAGTTAGGTTTACTACCAGCTAAGAGAAACTCTTCTTTAATTCAAGTGGTTGGATGGAGGTAAATATTCCAATGCTGCAAGTGAAAGGCTTTTGGAGCATCCTTGGGTCACTCTTGAGAGTATAGAAAAAGAATAAAAGATTTCAGGGTCTAGTGCAATTGCTTACATTTCTTCTGCTTGTTGGCAGCTTAAAACTGCAAAAATGAAAGTCACTGTTGTATCTTTACAGAGTTCCAGTGTGCTTCAGAAATTCTTCCCTGAGACAGTCAAAGCAATTGCATAAATATATTTCAGCCCAAAATAAAACCCACAGTTCCACGTTGGAGTAATTCTTCTTGTTGAGGCTTCACAGACAATAATTTTAGTGACAAAAACTTTTAGCTGTTTGAATTGAGGGAGTTGTGACTCTTATTTTGAGATCCAGAGCCTCTTCATTCTTGCCTTAGACATGCTGTGGGGCACAAAACCAGGTATAAATGAAAAACCTATTCCCTCAGGAGGAAAACACAAAAAAGGAAAAAAGAAAGCATGAGAGATTCGTATTAGTTTATCAAGGAAGAGTTGGACTACTTTGCCTGTTGGTTAGTGATCTAAATAAGTATTTTCTGGCAGTAAGCATGGGGGGCGGGGGAAGAAAAAAAAAAGATGAAATTTTTCCATATTAGGCTGGAAAAGCACTTACTAATATCCAGAAAGCTTCACTCATTTAAGAAAACTTGATAGGATCAGAAAAACCAAGCCAAAAAGATAGGATCCTAAAGTGCCCTTTGAATTAAATATACACACTAACATTTAGGAAGGTGAGTCAAATGATTCCTCACTGCAGCTCTTGGGGTCCTGGGAGTTTCTTCCTCAGATTTTTGGGATACAGAAAAAAAGGCATCCTTAAACTAATTTTTCCTGTGCTTGTTGTACTACACTGAATTCAGCTGAAATTTTGGAGATGATGTTGAAATGTGCCGTGTTATGACAGACTAATTGATTGTGAGGTCTTCAGGTAAGTGGGAATCTTGCGATTCAAACATTTAGTTCTAGATTATTTCTAACATTTATTGAGGATATGTTTAAATCTATCAAAGCAACCTTTTTGTCAGTCTGCTTTGTAATCTTCTAGTTTTAATTTCTTACTTGAAAAGTGTCCCTTCTCCTACCAGACAGTCAGAGTGGCTCTCCTTTGGCATTTGCCACGCTCTCCTGGACTTTGGAAATGGTGGGTTCAGAACATTTCCAACATCAAGCCTTCTCCTTCCTGCTCAGGTGTTTCTTCCTGAAAAGCCATGATGATGAGCTAAAGGGGTTTCCTTGTGAATTTTGTCCCCATCTTCCTTTGAGAAAACAGTAGGCTTGAGCTATATTTCACAGAGAGGTGTGTTGTGGTAGGCTCCACACCTGTCTTCAACTTGGACACAAAATTTCAGGCATCCTTGTGCTTGACACTTCCTAGTGTAGCCATCTCTGAGCTGCTGTTGGTTTTGTTGGCCTGTTGTAGGTCTGGATCTGTGAGCAAAGCCCTCCCTCATGCTCAGAAAACAGAGCACAGCAGCTCCCATCATAAGACAGAGAGTTTAACTTTCTGAATCTGGACCATGCCTCTTAAATGTCCAGAAAACAACCTGTGGAGGAATAGGATGAATCCACGGAAATCACTGACAGCTACAAAAAGTAAGTTTGAGAGCAGGATGGAAGGCATATAGGAAAATTGTCCCAAATTCAGTGATGGTGTTTTTGAGAGCAGCTCCTCAGTATTGCTGTGCCTGTTTATACCAGCAGTGTATTTGTCCTGTTCTGTGCACTGAATAGGACAACAGGGATTAGCATTTAAAATAGAGTGAGGACCTTTCCAGCTCTCCCTGGATGACTGTGTTGATTTTGGAGCTCCTGCAAAGTCTACTTCTCTATTATGTTCCCAGATATTGTATTTTATTTACTGGTATTGAATGTCAGTTCAAGTTAGAAAAACAAGTGGGATCTTTTCTGGCAGATTTTTAGGATACGGTCTCTGATTGATGTAAAGCACTAAAACATAAAGAGCTTAAGAAAGGGTGAATGTGAAATGTGAATTCTCACTATTTCTTTATAAGGAATGTTTTTCTCCCCATAGGAACCTTGCCATGCAAAACAGTGAATAACAATCAAGATTCCCCTTCCAGTGGGTGAAATAGAACACTGATCACCTGTGGCACTGGCAGGGGTGAGCAAGCAATGTGGGAGGATGATGCTTTCAGAGTTGTTGATGGAAAACAGGAAATAGTTTTGTTTGGATTATTTGTTTGTCATTAGCTTTTTCCTTTCTGGATGCTGGTCACTGGGACTACATTTATGAGCTGTCATGAACCTACTATGTTTCACCTAAAGCTTTCTCAGATACCATTACAGTCTGCATTTCCTTGGCTGCTAATATTCCTCTTGAGCAGATTTTCTGTGTTATTTGTCCCACTGTTGAGATTAATTACTTGCTATGACACTGCTCTTCAAAACCAACAACATATTGGTTATGTATGCCCCAGCTCTGCAGGTGTTCAGGATCAGGTTGGATGGGGCTTTGAGTAGCCTGATCTAGGGGAAGATTTGCCCATCCCCAGTGACAGAGGGAATGGACAAGATGATATTTGAAAGGTCCCTTTCAATTCAAACCCTTGTATGATTCTATGATTCTTTGATATGTCTGCAAGACAGCAATAAGAGAGGACTCCTGGGTGTGCTGTCTCACATGATTGGTCCATACTGCTGCTAACAGGCTGTCTGCAAAACTGGCTGCAGCTAAAGCTCTAATTATTAATGCTGATTGGTGGAAGAATGGAGCTCAGTTTCCCCTGGGTGGATGTCATCTTACCAGGGTGTGCTTGTCTCACTCTTACTGTTAGTGAAGAACTAGTGCAGTTTTGGCCTGATCTGTGGATCCAGATTTGTTCCTGTGCCATGGGATTGGAGACTACACCTTGATTATGTCTGTCCTCTGTGGGAGAGCTCTGCAGTTCATGCTGATTAAGGTTTTTGTGAAATTTCTGAGTACCCATGATGGGTGGGTCTGATCATGTTCCGAGCAGCACTGAGCTGAAAATGTAGATATAACAAAACACTGCTTTTGGGAAGTGGAAACTGAACAAGGCCAAACGTCCCTCCTGGAAATGCACCTCATTTGTAACAGTTTATCTCTAATGAATTTCAAGAATTACAGTGGAGTTGGAAAGTGATGGCTGTTATCAGTCCACAAACACATCTAAAACCTAGAAATGTTGACAGTGGATACATTTCTTTCAGGCACTGCCTTTTGGCAGCAGATCAGATTATCTGTGTGAGCCACACAAATCACACGCTTTCCCAGGTGGGCATTAGCAGAACCATCTGGCAATTAGGAGTCTCCGGGGCAGTCAATCCAACTTTGAGCTGGATTAACTTGGAAGTTTCAAACACTGTCACTGCTTTTTGATAGTCAGAGAGGTTTTTGGCCCTTGTGAATAAGACAACCATTTGATCAGGGACAGAAAGGATTATTCAGTTATTTATCTTCAGCCCTGTTCAGCTTTCCATGAGGTCAGTCTAAATCATCTCTCTTAGAGCATATATATAGAGGAAATGTATATGCATGGCTCAAATCCAGCCAATTTTGGGGATGAGTAAGTTGGCTGAGCATGCAGAGAAGATCTGTAGCAATCTTGGAGCTTTATGTGGTGTGGCAGACTGTGGGTAATTTTGGACAGAGAGTACCCGGTGCTGTTATTTCACAGAAACTGTTTAGATTTTGCTGTATTTCAGCAGTGACAAAAACTCCCACAGCCTCACCATAGGCCCTCTTGGTAACAACTGAAAAAATCTGCATCTTCCAAATACATTATATCATTAGATGAAGTGGACAAAAACAAAACAAGTATGTTTATGACTTAGCCTGAGGAGATAATTAACTTCTGAGTGCTGAGATCCTTGATTGCATTCCTAGCATGATCTTAATTGGAAGTCTGAACTTGTAAAAGGTTGTAGTATTCGGAGGATATCTGAAATGGTTCACTGAGAAATTGTTTGTTCATAAATTTGAAAGGTAATCCAGACAAATACCTTTTACTTTGCCTTTGTTGTAATTGTTGTGGTTGATGATGATGATAAAAATAATCTATTACAGCGGCAGCAAAAAGCACCAGACTATTCAAAGAGAACATGTATCAAAATGTATTGAGCCACTTCAGGGAATTTCAAAAGAAAGAAGTTTTACAAAAAGGGCTGAATATTTACCAAGTGATAATACTTAGCAATCTGATTTACTGCTCCAGAGTGTGGTACTTTGCTGAAACTATTGACCTCTTGTGTGTTCTCAGCAAGAATTGTCACAATCTAAGTTTTTGCATGGTGCTATGTTATGTTGCACATGCACTACAGTAGGTTTCCAGTATAGATGAAAACTAGGAACTCTTTTGTTAAGATGTGAAAAATCTCTGCCCTTTACCCATCCCAGTTATAGGCACTTGGTTGTTGCGGTGGTTTTAGCCCTTAAAAGCCCTTGTTCCCCCCGCTAACCCCCTGAAGCATTGGGAGACCACCCCTGGGATGGAGTTTGTAGTGGTATGCCCCAGAAGGGGGTTGGGTCTCCCAAAGGCTGGCTGCCCTTTTCCCTTCGCCGTGCCACCTGCCCATCTCCTGCCTATCATTCTTGGTTTCTAGATTGTTCTATGTTACTTGGTTGCTCATTGGTTTGTACCCCTGTCTGAATTCCCTCCTCCTCCCCTTCCCCTTCCAGATTGGTCCTTGTCCCTTGTCTCTCCCTTGTTCCGCCCCTGCCTAGTACTGTGATTGGTTCTTGTCCCCCAATAAAAGTCTGGTGCTGCCGCTGCTCCGGGTCCTTAGTATCCAGATGCCCAGAGTGCTGCTACTTGGTGTCTGTGTCTCTATTATTCTGGGACTAAGGATCCCTCCCAGCCAACTCCGGCTCATCTAGGGAAGGCGCTGCCGACCAGGTTCCGGGGTCACTGGGGAGGCTACTGCGCTCCCCCCGTCGTCCGACCACTGGCTTGGCTTCGGGGCCACCGGGACTCCTGGAACCCACCATCCTAGCAGGTCGGCTGCTGCTCCAAACCCTGGAAGCGGCCGCCAGGAGAGACTGGTGAACGCTACACTTGGTTAACAGGAGTCCCAGGTCTCTGTGATCAGCTAGGCCCATAAATTGCATCCTTCTTTCTGAAAAAGGATGAATCCATACAGTGTCAGGGAACATCTACATCTCACCTAAGCTTAGTCATTCAGAGGCTGGGCATAGAAGGACACAGTCCTTGGTGCTCCTTAAAGTTAGTGTTGAAAAATGTACTGCTGGCAATTTAACATGCTAACTTAAATTTGACAGGAGAGACCTTATTGTGGCCTTTGAATACATGATGGGGGACTAAAAGTAACATGGAGAGAGATTTTTAGTAGGGTCTACAGCTCTAGGACAAGGGGTAAGGGTTTTAGACTAAAAGAAGGTAGATTCAGTGTAGATGTAAGGAAGAAATTTTTTACAGTGAAGGTGGTGAAACACTGGCACAGGCTGCCCAGAGAGGTGATAAATGTCTCACCCCTGGATACACTCAAGGTAAGGTAAAATGGAGCTTTGGGCAACCAGTTTTTGTTGAAGATGTCCCTGAATATTGCATGGAGGTTGAATTAGATGATCTTTAAAGGTCCTTTCAACCCAAAGCATTCTATGTTTCTAAATATGTAAGATGAAGAATATAAATAAGTATCTAAATAGGTTGTTGAATATTTGCAGAGTCCTCCCTCTTGACCAGGTTAGACTAAAAAACTGACTCTGAGATGTTTGAAAATTTCAGTGAAATTAGGATAACATAAAATGAAAAAATTATTTGATAATTTCTTTAGTTCCCTGTGGAAGAATGGCAGCAGAAATATGGGCAAGTTTCACCTTACCTATGCCCAGGAACCTGGATCATCATCTTGACACAGCAGTCTGCAATGAGAGTGTCTGCTCCTGTTATTCTGCACAAATTACAGAATATGCTGAGTTGGAAGGGACCCACAAGGATCTTTGAGTCCAACTCCTGGCCCTGCACAGAACACTCAAGAATCACACCCTGTGCCTGAGACCTTTGTTCAAACACCTTTTGAGCTTTGGGCTTGGTGCTGTGACCACTGCCCTGGGGGCCTGTTCCAGTGTCCAACCACCCTCTGGGTGAAGAACCTTTTCCTCGTATCCAACCTCCTCCTCCCCTGACACAACTTCAGGACGTTCTCTTGGGTCCTGTCACTGGTCACCACAGAGAAAAGATTCATGTCTGCCCCTTCGGCTGCCCCTCATGAGGAAGTTGTAACTACAGTGAGGTCTCCTCTCAGTCTCCTACAGGGTGAACAGACCAGAAAGATAACACTGAGCTTTCAGATGAAACAAATTAGCACCAGTGATAGACAACTAACTGGAAGGATGGAAGCTATTGGAGCAGAAAATAAACTATGGAGCTCTCAAGGGAACAAAGATGCTGTGAAGGTTAGCTCAGCAATGTATTGTTTTATAGAAATCTTAAAACTGAAAAAATATGCATCTCTCTGAATGGAGCAAGTACTGTCCCAAGGATGTGCTACGAGTCAGGGCCCCCACACAAATAAATGCAAATAGGACACAGTAGTAGACCTAAATGATTTGGATTAACCCATGAAAAGTTAACTTTAGTATCAATAAACAGAAAAGATCACTTGTGGGTTTTGATGTGATTGGTTCAGAAAGTCAGAATGATTGTTATCCAGAAAACAAAGAAATTCAAGAGACTGGGACATATGCAAAATAGAATGGTGGGATAAAGCAACTAACTTTCAGATAAGAGCTGAAGAAATTATTTTATAGGCAAAAAAACCCCGCACAAATGAAATTAAATGACAGATACAGAAAGTACCCTATGCCCTGCACACATGGGAGATGCAGAGAATAGTAGATGTTTTAAAATGTTACAGAACTGTGCATTCAGGGCTAAGAAATATTCTTTGAGAAGAGTCTCTAATGAATATACAAGTTTAACCTTCACTTGCTGCTGCTGCTGCTGCCATCGAGGCTGTTGGGGTGAGGGAAATGCTGTTGGCTGGAAAACACCTTAGGGAAAGCAAAGAGGTGGAAAGACATTGTTTTTATATCTATTTACCTTTCCTACCTATTTCTCAATATCACCTCTCTTTGTTAAATTCAAGGCCACAGCCTAGACTTTAAATTAAATACCTTTGTTTCCAGTGATGATATTGGGGTTTATTAAATTCATGTTTTGCTGCAGTGGATAGTATTTATACAATTTCCCTCAAGGAAGTAAAAATAGCTTCCTGCTCCTTAGGGTTGCAGGGGCTGCTTTTGCCTATGCTGTTAACTTGGCTTGTTGCATTTTTTAAACACAAGTAAGTAGGAAAACAAATAGAAAAGGAAAAGTTGGGCCTCTCTCTCCCTCTCGTACTTTTTTTTTTGTAATTGGACATGAAATAAAAGCAAGTCAAATTGGCAGATAGCATTGTGTTCTGGGCAGTGTGAAGTGCCAGAAACAGTGTTTTGTCTGCACACGACTTGTTTTTTAATAGTCCTTTTTATTTTTCACTCATAACAACAGAAGTGAACTATTAAAAATCAAATGTTGAGATGAATTGAACTAAACAAAAACATGCTGAAGGCGACAGGCAGGGTTTAACACTCTGTAACTTTTATCTCTCTAGTGTCTCTCTTTGATGGTTGACATGGCAAAAGAATTCTCACAACACTTCTGAATCCTGATCACTTTGCTAATAACAGCAAGACTGCCACTGCATCGTTTCTACTCTTGAATCCCTCTAGATACAATTCCTTGCTTACCCACTTGGTATTCACATGGCACTGTTCAGCAAAGATTTAATGAAGAAAATGAAGAAATTCCTATGGAATCAGCAGATGATGGTGTATTATTATTATTATTGTTATTATTATTGCTCATTTGATCGTCAGTAGTACCAAGGGAAACCAATCAAGGACCAGTGCTTTGACCTAAGATGTGGCAGATAGATCCTCAGTGGGGTATAGTACCATGTAAATTAATGGAACTGGGATGGTTTAAACCAATTAAGATTGTATATTTCCAACAAGCCCCAAGCAGTGGTGTGAGGTGCGGACGAGTAAATGAAAAATTGAGCATGTTTCTATAGCCATTAATACAGTCTTTGCTCCACAGACTCCCTAGACACTATCAGTCCAAAAGATTGCAGGGACTTATAGGGGAGTAATGAAGTCAGGGCTAAAGAGATTTCAGATGTGCTAGTAATATTCTTAAAGGTTTTGTCAGTTTTCTCTCTGTGGGGAAAAGGTCTTTTGTGAAGGCACTGAGCTGAGGCTCAAAAGATTTGCACTTCGTTCCTAGTTCATCGTGGCCTCCCTCTTTGATCTTGGAAAATAACCTGTTTTGCTCATGTGAAAATAAGAATGCTAATAACAAGCCTTTGCCTGTCCTGCAGGACTAGGTAATATGAACACTGTGGGCCATGACATCCTACATCTGTGTACAAACAGAAAGGGATTGCACTTGTCAGCAATCTTCATTCACTGCTGTAACATAAATCATGATCAGAATATCAAAATCACAGAATAACAGAATATCATTAAAAGGAGTTTTTATCTGCTACTTATGTTATATCCATTCAGTCCAAAAAAAGCAAACTTTTGCTCCTGCATCTGAACTTCTTTTCTAAAAGTAGAAGTGAAATCATGGCCAAAGGTAAAAGGGTTTTATGATACACGGTGAGCCAATATTTTCAAGTTTCTAAAAAATCAGTTGCTTTCTGGTTTTTTTAAGTGCTAATGATTAAAAAGGAAAAAATGTGCAGCTTTGAAAGCCTGTATTAGAACCTTGCAAGTCTTTTACATAAGGAAAATCAGATTTTCCTGTTTCAGATTGTCATTGTGGTAATATATAGACATATAGGCATGGTCCACAGCCTTAACACAAAATCTTCCCTGCCTTACTCATGTTGGAGCCTTGTGTGTCTATTTTCAATGGAGTAAGGTTGCAAGTTTTTGTACTCCTATCTTTCTGCTGAAGCTCTGCTTCCATTTCTAGGCAGGAAAAGCAAATCAAGGGATATATCTTTACTGGCAAGTTAAACAGAACAAAGCACAAGCCTGAGAGCTTGTATATGATCACCCATCTGCTAAACTGTGAGCAAACTGACAGCACTCAGAGGGTGGTCAGGCATTTTAACAGGCTGCCCATGGAACTGGTAGAGTCACCATCCCTGGACGTGTTCAAAAAGTGTGTGGATGTCTCACCTGGGGACAAGGTTTAGTGGTGAACATGGCAGTGCTGGGTTAATGTCTTATCTGACTTTAGTGATTCTATGATTCAAAAATTCATGACATGGAATAAACCAGTGTCTGGTAGCATGCCAGCAAACATTGCTCAGTACAGTGAGTGATTAGCACAAGTCAAGAATAATTCCCAGTTCTACTTTGGGGGTAATCTCTTCCTTCTTGGTCAGAGTTGGGAGGTTTAGCAATTTCAAGGCGAGCTGTGCCACATCATATCTCAGTGTAGTTCACTGTCCTTAGTCTTTTTTGTTCACTGATACAGAAAGAGTAAGGTGTTCATTAGTGTTTGGGAAGAAGAAACTCCGGAAAGATTTGAGTAGGGAAATTGTCATCTGAGCATCTGTCAACTGGTAATGAAGTCAGATTAAATATTTGTGTAACAGAGTCATAAAACATAACTGTGGGAGTGGCATGGGTCCACTTAATCAAAATCAAATACAGTAAAAGTGTAGACAGATGTTTCCTTAGGTGCTTCCAGATGTTTTTAAATGTCTTCAACGATGAAGAAAGCACAGCCTTCCTAAGTAATCTATTCTAGAGCTGAACTAATCTTTGAGATGGACATTTTTTCTTGTAATTAGCAGTTAATAATATTTTTCATTCTTCATGTGAAGAAGAAAGTTCTTGGAGTTAAAAAGGTTGGCAGCCTACTGCCAGTTGTGTGAGCATCCAGGACCCCTTCATTATTGTTCTTTCTTCCTAGGGTAAGATTTCAGAAGAATAAGGAACCTGGAAAGTGAAAAGGACTTACAATAAGGAATTGGAAGGATGGCAGCTTGTAATTTGTAGTGGAAACCATGTGTTATATAAGATAAAAATAAAACCTGGACAAGGCTATATTTTGGGGTCCTAGTGGCATCATAAAATACTCTTGTTTTTTGCTTTTATGGCTTATTTTGATGTCAGCAGAGTCCTGAGATATATATGTAGCCTTGAAATTCAAAACCATCTTCTCTTTAAAGCATTTGGTTTTAAAAGGGGCACATTTGTAAATGGTAAAAAAAAACTAAACAAAACTCTCCTTTGTGAAATATCAATTATTTGTAAGTGCTTGGATTAATTTATTGGATTTTATGGGTAAAAGAAATGGAAATTGTTTCTTACATTAAAAATTAATATTTTACATCCAGCTGTGTCTGGCTGGGCAATAAATCAGCTCCTTACAATTACTTATTTGTCAGTCAGCATGTTAGTTCAAAAAGCAAGGAGCTTGCCTGTGGATCCTGCTCGACTTGAAAGCAGGAAGAGTTCAGGTCAAATCAATTTGAGCCACAGTAATTAAGAAAAAGATTGAAGATCCTTCCCCACCTCTGTAGTAAGCATCTGGAGTTACTTTTTAGAATGGATCCACGTCTCAGCAGCAGAGGAGAATATTGAAGGCAGACAACACTACTTAGGAAGAGCTTTTTTAAAATGCTTAAGAGAGTTATATATGAACCAAATACTCAGACTTTCCTCTGAATAAATCTGAGTACTTCATATTTGCTAAGCAAGGAAACATTTGTCTTTTCAGCTTGTCTATTTACAGCTGAATATCACATAACCTTCAGAGGATGTATTTACAGAGTCTCTCTACATAGGAGCAAATTAAACAAGGCTGGGGTAAGGTAGTGCCTTGTGATCATCAAGACCATGTCAATTGCTGGTTGTATCTGTTGATTTTTTGGTCACTACTCTCCCTGACAACATCTGATCAGGAGTTTCAGGAGTTGTACCAGAGACTATCCTCAATAGGATATCCTCAATAGGATATCCTCAATAGACTTTGTGGACCCTTATTTTGGCAGGTAAAAAAGTTTATGTTAAAGGAAGATTCTGCACCCTTTACACCCAGGGTCAGAAAATGGACCCAAGCTCTTTTCACTGGTGTGGATATAGCCAGAACATTTGAATTGATGCCAGTAGAATGAAAACTTAATAGAAAAATAGTATCTTTATCAAAAGTGATGAATGAGGCACAAAATTACATTAAAATTAAAAAAAAAATCTCATAGCTACTGATGGAAATAAAAAGCTTCCCTCAAATATTTCTTTAGGGTCTTTTGGTTTGGCAAGGCAACAGAAAATCCTACTTAATTTTGATAGAATGTAAGTTTTTAAAGTTTTCCTTGGCCATCAAGATGTACAGTGTTCCTAGTGAAGAACTCTTTTATGGCAGAGTTGTACAGTGTTCCTAGTGAAGAACTCTGTCATGGCAGGGAAACTAAGTCAATCATTTCCAAGAAAGATAATTAGTTGCACACTTCTTGCAGATGCAATATTGTATTCAATTAGAAGTAAATTAAAAAACTGTGGGAATAAGGTCACATGAACTCCTACTTATACAAAAGAATCTCAGACCTTTGGAAGTTGCAGAAGGCGAAGAGAAATCTCAGACCTCTGCCTTCACAGACAACCTCAAGGATTAGCATTAGGAGAAAGTATCCCTTTCTCCTGCACTGGGATTCTGCTGTATAAGTGCATGGAGTGCATGGGGCTGGGGCCTGAGGGACACATGAAGGCCTGATGCTGAAATCAGGGTGTGCATTAGAAAGCACATTTTTCACCAGCAGCACTACAGAAACTCCCATGTCACCTCACCCTATGTCCCTTGTCCTGTGCCTGAACAACTTGTCTATTATGAGTGAAGCTATTGTGTGTCTCTACATCCAACCCTCTCATGCAGCCATTTGTCTCACAAGTAGCATTTCTCTAACTAAAACTAGAAGTAATATTTGGCACATAATGAAGTTTTACTGCTTCTATAAAACCTATGTATTTCTGAGTGTCAGTTACTGGCATCATTTGATCTCATATTTATGTGTACACAGACAGTCATTTACTGAGCCTGGTGTAATGAGAAAAAAGCTGGCTGATGAAACCACATCATCCCCTCATACACCTGTAAAATATAGCTAACTTGAATGCATTTGAATGATTATATATGAACTAATTAAGGACCGAGTGAATGATTTGTGAAGTTGTGGATAAATAGTCCAAAACAAGGTGGTTACAATAAATTGGCAGTGGTTATCTCAAGGTCATGTTAAAGCTGTGTTGTCCAAATGATAGCATTAGCTGGCAATGATCTAATTAAAAACTGTACACCGAGTTATAAAGAGAGAGTACAAGAGTAAACAAGTGGCAGAGTCTAGATTTATTTGCCATGCAATGGAAGCAATCACAGCATGATGTTGAGGTGTCCAGCACAAGGAATTAGGGTTCATAAATAAAAAGCAACCTCTGCAAGGCTGTGTATTTCAGTATAAACAACAAAACAAAAGCAGGTGCATTTCAGAACATGCAGGCACAGCCCTAAAGATGTGATGATGAAGATGATTAAGAGTCATAGTTCTTTGAGAGTTCCTTATTAATTTACAGAGTGATGTTCTGGAATGAATTGGTTTGTGGGACCTAAAACAAATGACTGAATCAAAGTGAATTTCATCAGGGCCAAAAGACATATGCAGTGGGATCAGAGCAAGTATAAGCAGCAGGAACAAGGCAGCAAAAACCACTGTGTCAATCATGCTGGGAGCAGGAAACAGCCTCCCTTGGCTGTGTCTCACGAGATTATGGCACAGGTAGGCAACCACAGAGAGAAGGGGAGACAGCTCTGCAGAGGAAGTGGTAAAGGGCATCATCCCATTGACTTCAGCAGAGATCAGATGATTTTCAACAATCTAGCTAAAGAATATCTGGTTCATTGCCAATGTATAGTCAATTAAATGGAATTCAGAAGATATTAAATTACAAGGGGTTTTTGTCTCTTTGGTTTTTAATAGTATCTGATTGGAAACTATGTTATTTAAGCCTGAGAAACTAATTCCTATTTTTGAATCTGTCTGAGAATAAAACCACAGAGACAGAAAAGGAGAAAAGGACTATTTTCTTTCTGATATGAATGTACCACTTTCACTGGCATTTTAGTGCTGCATTCTGTCCTGCATATATATGATCATGCATAATATAACTTTCTATAAGATACCAGTCTTTCAAATTTTCTGATTTGCCATGTTACCTCAAACTATGGTATTATTATTTTCCTCTTCAATGGGCACTGAATACAGACTGGGACTGACCATCACTATCTTAATCAGCACTTTTATTTTTATTCTGGATTATTTTTTGTAATAAAACCAAATATTACATCCAACTTTTTTTTTCCTTTGGCTGTGATTTTTCTTTGGCTGTGATTTTAAAGGTTTCCTTTCTCCATTAGCCCTAAATAACATTTTAGTCATTGCACTGAACAATTGAGCTATTTCTCTCAAATGCTGTATTTGTCATTGAACTGAACAATTGAGCCATTTCTTCCAATATCCTACAGACTTTTCTGTTGGCTCAAGAATAATTATTTCACAAAGTACCTGTGGGGTACTTTTGTTCCCCACAGGTCTAATCATCCAAACCATCTGAATCTAGCTGAATCTGAACACTTTTTCTTCATTACTTCTCTATGCCTCCAAGGAAGTAAGTGTGACTCTATGGCCTGGTATTTTTGTACACAATTTGCTTATCACACATCATTATTTGATGGGTTTTTTTTAAAGAGGCTCCTAATTTTTCTTTTCATTTGCTGATAACTTTTCTAATTTTTAATGACTTTGCCTGAAATAATCCAGGTTTCATCTCTGTATCAGATTTTCTTCTTCAAATTAGAGTGAAAATACAGCAGTCAATTTGGAGAAATTAGTTCATGTATACTTTATTAAGACTTTTTTATTTGTCCTTTTTGTGTTGAAGAAGGTATTTCCATTTAAATAGGGGCTAAACTGTGGGAAGCTAGAGGTCTTATAGGATTTTTCCATATATTTTAGATTTGATTGCCTTGGAAAGTTATGAGAATAACAACATTGGAAAAATAATATTTTTATAGAAGTTTCCTCACGTTTTGATTGTTCTCTGGAACCGAACAGGTTTTCAGACTGCACAGCCAACTTGAACAAAAGAGATGCAAGACAAAACAGGTTGGTGCTTTCTGTGCCCTCTTGAAATCTTCTTTTGCCTAAGGCTGTGAGACAGGAAAAGTTAGAGCTTTTTTGACATGTATTAAGAGCCTGACTTCCAGTTCAACTAAGTCTTCCCTCAATCCTCTTTCACAAGTGAGTGATAACATGGTCTAATACTTAAGCTTTTTTTAGTAAGGTGAGTGGGTTTAAAAGAAAGCTTAAAAATATGGTAAATTGAAATTCATGATTTTTGGAACCAGTAAAATTCCCCAAGAGGATATAAAAGTGTAAAGGAAAATAAAGTCGGAAGTTGGAGGCAAGAACAGTAGTTTTTGAGCATTTAGAGCATGAAAGAAGCCGGTTATATTTAAAGCCAGCTAGAGAAAACAGTTTCTAAAGGGAAGTTAGCAGTGGGAACTAAAGGAGATAGTGATGGTAGCCAGCAAGATGCCTGAAGGCCATAGCAGGATAGGGGCTGCTGTCTAGGTAATTATAGCTCATCTCAATAGAAGCCCTGCATTAAGAAGTAAAGGAAGAAAAGGCATTGACAGTGGCAAGGGGGCAGCAAGACCTGAAGGATGAAAGGGTTCTGTAGTTCACTGACAAATACAAGATTCTCTGCTTCAATATTCCTATCTTAGTGCAGACAGGCTCAAAATCTGTGTTAAGGTGGCAGAGGCAACCCGAGAGAACTGACCAGGCTGAGGTGCTCCCCAGATGTGAGGCAAAATGTGCCCCAAGTGTGGAGATTCCTCATCTCTGTCCTCCTTCAAATGCTGTTGATATTAAGGGCTGGATGCTCCACGCATGCTTAGAATCATCTTTGTCTCTGGATACTACACAGGTATTTGGAAGTATTTTAAAGCAGTATATTTAATGATGGACAATACCAGCCGGGAGGCTAAGTGAGACTTCAAACTGCCTGAGCTAATTGGATTTCTATTATTTGAGATAATCTTATTGGGATGCTTGGAAATGAGTTTTATTCTTCATTAAAAGGACAAAGGGCTGCGTCTTTAAAGGGCAACACTAATGTATGCACAGAGGGCAAAAAATAATGTTCTCTAAAGCTTTCTATGGGCTCCTGCCAGTTGTGACTAATGTTGGTGCAGGTATTAGGAAAACACAGGCCAATGCGATGATGAAGAGAAAAGACTGGAGATTAAAAGAAAAGTGGTTTGAAAGCTCTACTCATAATACTGTGTGAAGAATAATACATAATGTGGGTGTAATAAAAATGATAATGCATTCTGTCATTTCAGATAATTAGACTGTGATCCTGGAAGATGTTCCTTGTGGCTGAAGCACTGTATCTGGTTAGAGTCCTGCTGCATTTATATTTTATGTTTAGATTGGGTGTTAGGAAATATTTCTTCACTGAAGGTGTTGTGAAGTATTGTAACAGGCTGCCCAGGGCAGTGGTGGAGTCACCATCCTTGGAAGTATTTAAAAAATGTATAGGTATGGTGTTTAGGGAATGGCTTCAGACAGAAAGAGGGTAGGTTTAGAATAGATATTAGGAAGAAATTCTTTGCTGTGAGGATGGTGAGGTCATGGAGAAGCTTGCCCGGAGAAGCTTGCCCAGGGAAGCTATGGATGCCATATCCCAAGCATGGATGGGATTTGAGCAACCTTGTTCATGGCAGTGGGGTTGAATGGTGATCTTTAAGGTGCCTTCCAACCCAAGTTTTTCTATGATGCCATGTTTTAATGGTGGCCTAAGCAGTGCTGGGTTAATGGTTGGACTCAATGATCTTAAAGGTCCTTTTCTACCTAAATGATTCTATGATTTCCTGTGTTTTTCAGAGCAGAATCCTTTCCTGCTGCCTAATTTGAGATGCAAGGGGTCCAGGCCTGAGGAGACATTGATGTTGTGATGTTCTCATGGGACACAGTGACAAAGTCCAGGCAAGGTCCCCTGATGATTCCCATATGTGTGGAGGGTTCATGCTCAGGCTGGGATCTGGAAGGAGCCAACTGGGTTACCATGCAGGAATACTCAAGCACAGAGGAAGGGGAAAATGGGGCTGGGTCCACTTAGAAACCACCTTTAATGCCCAGCACAAAATTGCTGCTGGGAATTACGGCAGGTTCCAGTAGAAAATTGTAACACTGTTCTGCTATCTTCCTTTTGCAAGACTTTTTAAACAAAAAAATCAACTTTGCATGGCTGTCAGCAGAACAGAAAGTGAAGTAGATGCAGAAACCTACAGGAGGTCTAACCTCTGTGTAAATATTTGTCAAAATAATTCTCTATAAGCAAAGAATCCTTTCAATGACTTTTCAGAGGCTATTTTTCTCCACAGTAAAATCTGTCATTTTGCTCATCTGTATTTTAAGTGCTTTCCAAGTATCTCCAGCAGAAGGAAACAGGATACCATGACCCTGAGTATCAGAAGATCAGTAACTTGATTCTCATCAAAGAAAACAAAAGTAGGCAACATGTGATCTACCCTCACCATCTGAACAAAGCACTCAGCTCACAAATAATCCAGTGCTGGTAACTGCAGAGAGAGAACTCCTTGGTGAATAACTGTGAATATCAAATGCAGGAGATTTTGAGTCAGCCTGTGGGAAATGCCTGAAAAGACAAAGTGGGTACCTATAATAGCCAAAGTATTTGCTAACATGCCGTGCTTTGTTTCTCTTTCTGTCAGATGCCGCATTCAGATGTGTTTGAACTGCTGACACCAGCGAGAGCCTCTACTGAGATCCATGGGGTATAATTTGCCTATTTGGCTTGATATAGTGGTGTCTTAGACAATATATAGACAACTGGTCATGGTAGGTGATGAATATAGGCGAGTGGAATTTCGGTCTGCAGGTTCAATATAATTAATGAAGTGTTGCTAAAGCGTTTTAAGAGAAACTGGTTCCTGCATTTACAATGTGCTGTAATGATTTACTTAGAAGTCTCCCTTTAGACTCAGTATACAAGTTACAAATGATGCAAAATGTTGCTGATCAGAGATATTGACAATCGCTCATTGGTATTGACACATGCAAGATTCTCCACTGGGTGCCAGTGCAATTATGAACTGACTTTAAAGACTTGCTTTTGGTCAAAGGCTAAAAGAAGGCCTTACTTCTCATCTCATTTCAAAGTTTCTCCCATCTTACTCTTCAGTTGTTTCCTCCAAGAGGTCAAAGTAATAATTATAACAATAACAACAATAATAATAACAAAAACAACAACAATAAAAATAATAAAGAGCCTAAGTGATAGAGGAAAATATCAGGCCAGCTCTCCCACTGAATCTGTAGGTTCTGACTGAGCCAGCTGGATTTCTTTCTACATGTGTCCCATGTTTCTTTTGACTAAGAATATCTGAAAATAACATAGAGCCTTGAAAATAAAAGTTATTCAGTATGTTGGAGAGGTTTCTGAAATAAATTAGTAGAAACCGTTTCTCCACTTAACTAAGACAAAAAAAAATTACTTCATGCAAGCAATGGGTCAGAGAATCACAGTGAAAGCATCTCTGAAATGTACTGAATTATAAAATCATTAAGGTAGGAAATGACCTTCAAGATCATTGAGTTCAACTATTAAGAAGGTAAATTAGGGAAAGCAGGACTGGTTAAAAATATTTAGTCCAACTGCACCTTTCATCTTGTTTGAAAATCAGGGTGCAAACCGACCAAATTTTTCTTCTGAGATCTCGTTCCTTTTTGTTTTATAGGAGTATCAGCCAGGGACTCTATCAGCTGAGATGCGTTATTCTTGACACAGCCAGAAAGAAAGCATTTGCTCCTTGAGACTGTGTGACACACAGCATGGAGGCTTCTGCTTTAGAAACTCTGTTGCTCATTATAGAAATGTTAAGTTTACTCTCCACTCTGGCAGCTCTGCTTCGGCAGAAGAAAACAATACATCCAACAAGTGATCCTAACGCCCATGGACTAGCACCAATAAACAAATCTCTGTCTCCTTGTGCTTGAAGCAGCTGCTGGTGATTACCCTCCTCCCGTGGAGACAGAAACACATCTGGAGTCTGCAGAGCAGCAAAGAAGAAGAGAGGAGATGAGCCAAAGCAGCCGTCCCTGGTGTAGGCAGCTGCATCAGCTCAGCACTGCTGCTGCACCTGAGAGCCACGGCTCATGCCAGCAGTGGGTCAGAGTGGTTATTAGGAGGAAGAGGAAAATATAAAGGGGACTTTTCCTCCTTCACATTTCCCTGCTGTGGCTGAATCATTTGGCTTTGTCTTAGGATTTCTGTGTGATGTTCATTATTTCCATTCTTCCACATTCCTCAAGATCATGTTAAAAGATGACCAAGATGGCCTAAATTATCATGTTTGTAATCTTTGATGAAAATTTCCCTGTGTGAAGAAGAAAAATGCACCCTACCACTCGTCTGTTTCTCTTATGGCTTTTTTATGACCTGTAGAAATAAAACTGTGGAGAAGTTTTCTTTTTGTCTGAAATGTCATTGTTTCAATATTGTTCATGAGAAAAACACATCAGACCAGAAGCCTAGACTCTGTAGGTATGAGGTGAGTTTTAAAGAACTTTAAGATTAAAAAAAGAAGAAAAATTTAGAATGTACAAAGCCCATATGTGCATTGCTTAATTTTTTTAAGCTTTATGTGGAAGGATTAAGGCTTAAAACATTTGCCAAAATATGAAAATGAAACGTGAAATTCTCACATGCTGCCCCATATTGATGCTAAGTTTCATGAGAAAAATAGAAAAATACTAAATATTGTGGAAGAATTGGCAACATGTTTGTCTACTACAGTTTATGGTGGAAGGTGTCTATATATTTGAATTGTTCTTTCTCTTACACTTATAAATCAAAAATGAGTTCTAAAATTGCCTCTTCTTTATTACTCTCTAGAGTAAAAAGAAGGGTTAATTAAAAAAAATCCAAGTAAAAAGTCCAAGTTTTGATTTTCTTGTTCTTTAGACAACTGGGCCTTTGATATAGAAAACACCTGCATGAAAAAGAATTTCAGTGTTTATTCAAAAACCTAATTTCTATTCCAACTGGTTTGCTGAGAAACCATTTTCTGTCACATGAAGGAAAGATCTGACATGAGTTGTACCATAAAAAAACATATTCTAGCTGGAGCCAAACACACTGATGCAAAATCGATACAAGCTGGATGCTGGCAAAGCTGCTGCAATCTGGTATCAGCTATCATCAGGGTGAACTCAGTTGACTTTACATCTTCATATTTATCTGCTTTCTTCACTTCTTCCTTTCCACTTCTCCTCCCCTGTCAGCATACCTTGCTTGGCAGTTGTGCAACTTTTATTTTTGTAGCTCTCTCTTCTATGCCTCGCTGCAATTCCAATTAGGAAAACCTTTTTCCTTTTCATTTTTTTTTATTTGGGTGTGGATAGCCTTGGTTTTATGAGATTAACATTTGTTATCAGGCCAAAGTGAGCAAGTCAGAGAGAAACACTCCTCTGCTGTTCATGCCAACTGTGAGAGTGATGAGGGGCGTTGAATAACCTCAAATGAAGGAAAGGGAGGAATACTGCTACATGTCTAAGAGATTGTGACTACAGACAGTGTTGAACACTGCTGATCTTCCTTTTTACTTCCTTTCCCCCTTTCCCCCTTTCCCCCTTTCCCCCTTTCCCTTCCCCTTCCCTTCCCTAGGACTCAGTGCTTTATGTAAGAATGGGAAGACAGGAGGCATCCACACAGAGACAGCCTGAGAGGAGCAAAAGCCTCTCTCACTCAGCAGAGAATATTTTTAACACTAACAATAATATCCGGGTGGCCTGGCCTACAAAACGCCGCTCCAGGGCACCCGTCCCNCCTTCCCTTCCCTTTCTTCCCTATTTTTCTGTTAATGATGACATGAGGCACAAATATCTGGCACCATGGGAGAGAAGAGCTACCTCTCTGTCTGAGTATGGTGAGTTGGTACAAACTTATTTTACTTTATTTCTTTAAATGACTGTTTTCTCTCCAAGCGAATTGCCCAAACTCCCTCAGCTGAGAATGTGATAACTGTTGAGGCTGAATATTAGTAAAGGAAAGGAATACAGTAGGCTCATACATTTTCTGAAGAATTTTTATGAGAATGACTTTTTACAAAATTTCCCAATTGATTTCTTGTGTTATTACTCCTCTGGCTCCCAATAATGTTATTTAGACAGAGAAATATTCTGACAGCATATCTTCCCATTTATACTTTGCTTACAGCAGTGGCCTATAAATAGGCCATTACAGTCTGGAAAAAAAATTACAAAGAGTAAAACTTTTCCTTCATGTTGCTTAAAAAATGCACTCCAACTAATAGTTGTCCAACATGCATCTGCTATTATAATTTAAAATTTTTCTACCATGCTAAGCATGCAGAGGTGGACTAATTTGTTTAATAAATAGGTAAGAATAATAAGCAGGTAATTTTATACCCACAGTGCAGTCCTGATTACTATGGAATATCTCTGTGTTTTCAAGGAAAGAGCTATGTGAAACAGCAGCAGGAGCAAGCCTAGCAGACCCATTACCGTGGCATGAGTGAGTTTTAGGTCAATGAGGTTAACAAAATCTTGCTTCAGACCAACCCAAATTTAGCTAATTGGTTTAGACAAGGAAGCCAGTTGGTACTAATATGACCCCCAATAGAACTAATGTGGTAGTTCTGGGCCAAGTTCTGCCTGTCACGTCTGTGGAAAGCAGTGCCATTAACTTCAGTCATAATGCATGTGCAGGAGGCAAATGCATTCGCAGATTAATCAGAAGAGCTCCTTGGAGGAGGCAGCAGGTGGCAGATGCCTTGAGGGGCTGCTCTGGTTAGCAGCTTGCCCCACTTCTTCTATTCAGAGTATTAGTATCCTACTGCACCAGAAAATATTGGAGCCAGGGACACCTGCTGGTGTAAAAAAAGGACAAGGTTTAGATAATTGCAAGCATTCTGTTGATGGAAAGGTCTCCTTCTATTTGTGCATGTGGGGGAGTCCTGGGTATTGCCATATTCTGGTTCTGAACCTGTTGTGCCTCAATGTGAAGTCTTTGGGCACAGCAAATTTTATGTAGGGGAAAGCTTATCTAGACATTTATTTTTGTCATGAATTGGAGTAAATTGTAATGGAAATCCTCATTCTGCTCTAACATTGAAAGATTGTTTTAGCTGTAGCTACATCATTTTTCAACAACAGCAAGGAAATTAGATAGGCCTGCTGGCTTTTGGGAAATTAGCAGATTTACCTCACTTTTACAAAATCTCAGTATGTTCTATGGTAATTGACTAAGAGATTTTTAAATGGAACTCTAGATATTGGTATTCAACATGTTGCATTCACTGAATGAATGGTAAAACTTCACCAAGATATCACTCCCTACAGAATTATGTGATAGACTGCCAAAAGGATGTGTCTTCTGTGGGGTCCTGCTAAATAAAACCAGTAAGGGCCTAGTCCTGCTCACTTACAAGTACACTTTCCCCTGAACTTATGCCCTATTTTATGACTTGGAGGAGAACAATAAGGAAAGGTCAATCAACAGAAGGCAGTGACTCCTCTTTTGAGAGATGCAAGTACTGTGTGGAAAAAGTACAGGGAGGAAACTGAGAAGGGCTGTGCCAATGAGCCAAGGAAATGTCTCAAGGGCTTAGGCACAAGGAACATTTGAAGGAGAGGAAAAATGACTGAGTAATGACTGAGCCACAACAGTGAACTCCGTTCACTCTCAAGCCATATGAGGCTGGGAAAGAAGGCTTGTGTTCAGATGGAAAATAAAGATAAAGGCATTGATTGTTAAACACAGGGTTATGGTAGACATTAAGAGGTGAAATGTCTGTGTAAACTGATATTGTCACAACAACAACATTGTATAAGCTTGCCATGAGCAAATTAAGTTGCATATTAAAGTGTTCCCAGCCACCAATGCAATGCCTGAGCAGCCATCTCATAAAAGTAGTTGAAGCGAGAAACCATTTTCCGAGGGAGCTTGATAACAGGATTATGTGATGAGGTTACAAGATAAGAATGACAAGACGCAATTATCTAGATCCCTTCCAGACATATTCCCCTGGGAAAAAGGAGGAAATCAAAAGCAGAGGCTCACACTGCACTGCAGGTGTACCTGTGGTCCAGTTTATAACCTCAGTTTGCCAAGGCTGGATACTAATCCAACTGCTCTGGAAGTGTTATAATGTTCCATTTTCTCCTACAGCCCCTACACAAGAATGTAGATCTTCAATAGACTGTCAAAAGGTATGGATTAATATGCAGTTGATGCAACTGCTTGTTCCTACCTCCAAAACAGTCTTATGCTTAAAAGACATCAGCAATTCATAAATACTAAAAGCTCAAGTAAGATGGCATTGATGCTGCTGGAGAGCAGACAGCATTCAGGAAATTTTTTGGGTCCTTGGCCTCTTCCAGATTTTTGTTTGTGGATACTTATCAGCAATTCATCAACTTGCAAATTTGCCCCATAATCTGAGTGCTCTGGCTTGTGAGCCTAGCACAAGCAAAACCTTCTCTCCAGTTGCTAGGTAACTCCTGTGTCTGTTCATCTGTGGTACCTGTTATCAGCTGTTCACATCTCTATTTACTTTTCTTCTTGACCATAATGCCATAATGATGTGATATAACTGGACACAGAGCCCCCAACATTTAAGAGACTTCACACAGTCACCTTCACACAGTTACCAGTGCTGCATCTTTGGCTGCCTTCCTCACAAACACAAAACTTCCACACAAACGTCTGTGCAGTTCCAGTCAAGTTAAAAGGGGGTTTAAGTTCTCAGCTTTGGTTGGTTCTGTGTATTTTAAGACTGCTTGGAAGTTGTGAATGGAAACCATCCTATAACAGATCTGATGCTCTAGTGCAATGGATCAACTTGTAAGCTGTATATTCAGCCATCTAAATGTGGGGAGGGAAATAAATAAGTAAGCACACAAATGAAAATAAAACCTTCCTGAGAAACTGGGGACCAGAAACTCATCAGTACCTGCTAAAGAAACAGTTAAGGCAACATCAGTATTTTCAGAACTTTTAGATAATTCTTAGCAAATCCAACTACTTTGCACACCTCCTTTGAGAGACAATGAAAATACAGAAAAGAATATGCATAGCCATGTTGTTTACTGCAATAAGAATTCCAGTGAGAAAAGACACATAAAGTTATATGCAAACCAAAGAAACAGAAGAACAACTGACTTTATTTTGCTGAATTTCAGTAGATTCTAACAGTCTTATTCTGTTTTTCTAACCGAAGAAAGCACCTATCACACACAACAGTGAAACATCTTACTCTTGAAATAATTGCTCTGGCTACAAATCTAGGTATAATATGAGGGTGCAACAAACAGGTGGAGTAGAAGGCCAAGGCAAGTTTTTTACGACTGTGGGAGATGGACTAGGAAATGATCAGTCTATTGGCTCCCTACCAAGATCCCAAGGTTTGGGGGAAAAAGTTTTGACACATCTTTGCTCACATTACTGTCTGCCAGAGGAAAGTTCAGCTGGTAGTGTCTTTTACATCGAGGGATCTATGTATGTCCAGCTGTCTATATCTCTGCCTCTCTATAGAGAGACATTTATCAACTAAATACATACAGAATTTATTAAATTATTTATTAAGGAAGGAATAAGGAAGCAAACTCAGAATGCGTCTGTCTGGAAAGAAAAATAGTCTTGCATCTCCCCAGTCACTAACAGATGACTCTTCTTTGCCTTACTTAGAGAGTGAATGTACAGTATTTAACAGATTTCCTTCACAGAATTTCTTGGCAACCAGGAAACATTATGTACTTCAGAAGGATTCATCAAAATACTTTTAAAATCAATGAATCCACTGATCTAAATATACAAATAAGAGGGGAAAATTTTCAAGTGGTTTCTTACAATGTGCTCTGAGTGATAATAAGATACCACTCTTGAAGTGCTTCATCAATTACTTACTATAGGAAATTGGCTGAATTTCCATCATAAACAGACAGCCTTCTCTATGGCAAATGCACAAGTAAAAAGCTCTAGATAACACTTCAGGATGCTCTATATAGCCAAACCCTTTTGGCTGGTGCTAGAAATTCCCTCTATCTTTTGATATTTAAATCTCCCCGACTTGCACTTTTCACACTACTTTGCCTGGAAAGCTAGAATATTCATAAGTCTTGCCTAAGATATTACACATTAGAATCCCTGGAACTTTTATTTATGTCAAGGTCTAATAGCTATATTCAAAACTCACAGAACATTTGAAAATTATTTTCAAACAATATTGTTTCCTTTGTGATGTGAAAAAGTGATGTCTTGGAGAATGATGTCTTTACTTTTAGACCATCCGTCCACAAAATTCAAGTTTTGCCCTCTGAGCAGACAGTGTTTGTAATATGATCTATTTTTATTCATGATATGCCAGATAAGCATGGAGCACTGGATGTGTAATAAAACTCAAGGCATTTTATAGTCTAGAGTCATGCTTTTATCAGATGATTGAGGCCTCCCTGGCTGTATCCACTAGGCTGACTGGAGTTGTTCTTCACCCAGTAGTTTCTTTCACCATGAACTCTTTCATTCATTTCCATCTCCCTTATCCACTGAATAAAATTGAAAACAAGTCTATGACAAACAAATCAACATCACAGACACAAAAACCATAATTGCATTGTACAAGCAACCTTAACAATACAGTTTCAGATTGTTGGGGTATTTGATTTTGTATCCTTGGCATATTATTAGTACAGTGTTCTTTTACCCATGCACGTGTACTCACATGTACAGTGTATCAGAGGGCAAATAGGGCACATCTTAGAAAGGGAGATGGTTTAGGAGGTTCTGGAGAAATGATTAGTTTCTCTGTGCTTTGAATGAATAGCATATAACCTTTAAGTAGACTATGGAATTGATAAATCATATTCAAATTATCTTCTGTAGTTGCCCAATTTAAATGTTGTTGTACCAGAAAAGATGTTTCATCTAAGCCCCATTTACACTGCCTTGTAGAATCATGTTTCCCATTGCCGCTCTTCTTGCATTAATTTATTCCACATGAACTATTTTCTGCAAGAGGGCAAACCTGTGTTTGAGATTAAGTTATTCTTTTGTGAACTAGAGCCCCCAAAGGAGGAGAAAGGACAAAAGTTTAGTTCTTGCATATTGTTGAATGCTTTAATCAGCAGAAAATTACATGGAAGAGTCTTTACTTGGCTGATTTTGAGTTGAACTCAGTGCTCTGTAGGAGTAATAAGGATAATTTGTTCAGGATTAGGTGGTGCTTTTGAGTTGCATTACAATCCAGGCACCAGTAGGTGGAAAAAAGGGTAGAAGATTAGATATCTTGTGGAATTTATAATCTAATATAGATGGCAGTACCACTAGAGCCAGGTTGTCTCTGACAGCAAGTGAGCAGAACTGTTCTCTATAACTAATATACTTAAAATCCATTTTAGATTATTTTGATAGTGGAAGCTATGAAGAGAGACACAGGTGATTTGTAGGAAAAAACCCAACAAACCAAGAGAGAGGTAAGGTGTTCATTCAGAGATTGAGACATCCAGTCCAGAAGGATGAGAAAGAATATTCTAAGTGGCAAAAATGAGACGGAGTGCAGTTTAGTCTTATCAGATAAAAAAAAGTAAGAATAAATTGCTTACACCTGTACTTTCATATTACTGAATGACATACCTTTAGATCTGTGAAAAGGAGTGGGTTGCAGTCAGGCTAAACACAGGCGTCTAAGTATTTAGTATCACAGGAGGAAAAGAAGCAAACAAGACAAATCTGGTGGATGTCTTTCCTGAAATACCTAGGAGGAAGTGGTGCTTTCCCTTGCATGAACCCACAGCAGTGTTTGTCATACTCAGCTTCATGGTAAAGGAATATGTTTTGAACAATTAAATGCAAAAGCACTGACTCTGTCTCATGAATTCCCTGAGCTACAAATCACTGGAGGCCAGGAGGATTTTGGGTAGGTGTTATTGCATGTGTTTTGTGGCTGCTCTGCCATCTGCTTGTGTTCTCAAGTTATGTGAACCATCTGAAATGGTGAAGACTCAGCTACTCTCCTGGACTGTTTGCTTAAAAGGTGAAGATGTTCTCCAGAAGGAGATTTATCCTACCTTAGCATTTTGTCAAGAATAAAAGAGTAACTGGTACTGCCTGTCCTGCACTATTGACCTGGAAAAGAAGTAAATGGCTACTTTAGGTTAGTCATTCAACTTCCAGGTAGATAAATTCAGGCAAAGCGAATCTTGCTCTTAGTAGCTGGTGAGTTCCATTCACTGATCTAGTTTTTATCTTGCCAGAAACAAGAGAAAAAGCCTAAGCAAGACTCTTTCTTCTCCCTTTGGCGTACAATAATCAAATTCTCACGATGATGCCCGGCTACAAATCACTTTGCTTTTCTCACCCATTGTTCACAGATAGACACTTATCTTCACTTATCTTCGTCCAATACACATTAGCTGCTTCTGTGGGTTTATCTGCTCAGTCTCCTGAGGACCAGCATTGCACCTGCATTTTTTTTTCCCCACTGGCTGCCTTCTCTTTAAGAGCCTTAATGGATGTTTTATTTAAAATCACTCTCCTTTGTTCTGGGGAGTGGGATTTTTTTTTTGTAATGGCTGAGCAAAGTCTAACAAAAAACATAGTACTCTTTGAGCAGAGGAGTCTTGGCAAGTCAGTATGCCTTGCTGTTATTCACAGTAGAACTTTGCAAATTTGGATGGCAAGACTTTTACTGTTATTGGGTGAAAGATGATCTTTTTCCTTTTCATTGCAAGGAAATATTTTGGAGTTTGAAAGGAAGTATAGTAATTTTACAAGTCATATCTTTGAAAGAATCTCTGTTTTTTTAACTGGAAATAAACCAGTGAGAGAGTAATACCATTGATTCACTTTATTAATTCAGTTAGTTAATAATGTACCTAAAGAGAAGACTTATAATTGAAATGAAGCTTTGACCTTTGTTCACCACAGTAAAAGATGTCATCTTATGTATATTATCTAAATGATTAATTGACCTTATATCAAATTTCCTCTTTTCTTGCCAGCCACATGTTTCTTCAAATGTGTGCTCAAATTTAATGAAGATCAGTCAGCTGTTATGTTTGTCTTAACTGGTTGAAGAAAAATAGTGGCACATTTTTGTGTTTGTTTTGCAGACAATATCTATGCTTTGTCACTGTTATTAACAGGCAACATCTTCAAATTTTGAGTGTCAGTCTCAAATATTGACTCTTCATTATGTAATAAAATGGAATGCTGGGAATACTGTCATTTGCTCTGTTGCTGAAGATACTTGAATCAACATGATGCTTGAGCAGAATGTCTGCTCTGTGCTTATCACACTGCCTTTCCTGTGATAAACACCAAAATGCCTTAACACAAAATAGTGATGATTTTTTAGTTTGTAGCTAGAAAATAGATAATCTGCCAAAAGAATGAGAGGCAGAATACAAAAATGCTTATAGAAAGTACTTAATTTGGAGAGTGACCCCCTCCCAGCTATTTTAATGAATTTTCTAGTAACTTTATATAACATCTTTCTCAAGATGTTATATGAAGAAGAAAATAAAGTACAGTCCATCAGCAGAGGAAGATGGAGAAAAATAGTGACCAAAAAAGACCACATTTTTCCTTCTAAAAATATAACTTTAGGTGCTACTTATTAAAAATATTGATTTGAAAATTTTGATCAAAACTTGGCTTAGGCCAGTTACCCTGGGCAGGCTGTGAGCCCAGGGTAATAGCTGGTTAATGTTCTGTGAGTGTTCCTTTCTTCTCTAACTTGCTTGAGTCCTTAGTCAGGAATCAGAAATGGATTCAGAGGGCAAGGCAATTCCAAGCCTTGCCCTTCTCCTCACAAGTCCTAGCAAGCCCATCCCACCAACTTCTTGTAGGTGACATAAGGTCCTAACAGCTTGTCAGCCATGTTCAGACTCTCTACAGTTTCTTATGATCTTCCTCAACTTTGAGGGGCCAAGCTAGGACTAACACTGTTGTCTATCTCCCAGCCTTCCTCTTGATCCAGAACTCAGGCTTCCAAAACTTTCCTTCACAGCCTTGGGCAGAGCAACAAGTTGAGATTTGTTGTAGCACTGTCATACAGTATTCGCCACTGCTACTCTCCCCTCCTTCCTCCCTAGACTTGAGTTTCAGACATTTGGCAGTGATGCACTGCAGTGTTTTTGAGGAACTCTCACTGCCACAGTCTTGACTTGAACATGTTGAGTTTATTATGTCTGATTTCTGAAAGATTTTTGGAAGTCCTCCACTGGAGCTACACTGCTGAGCAAGGCTGAGATTCTGTTTTGGCACAGAAACCTTTTAGTGGTATACAATAATTATGTTAAGGAAAATTTCCCCTCCTTTTGTGAAGCACAAAAAATCTGTGTCCCATTGCATTTCAATAACTTATCTTTGCTACTATGGGGTTTGAATTGGTGCAGGATTGAGCGCTAATAGTTCATCTTCTGATTGTCTCTCAATGAAAGTGTGCTAAGAACGAACCTAAACTCTTGCAGTTTCTCTATTTCCTCAATCAAAGCACTAATTGTATCATCATTCCCACCTAAACAGCCTTGGGAACTATACTTATACAGGGTTAGAGCATGAAAATACTGTATGTCACCCAACATTTTCCAGGAAATTCATTAGAACAATGAAGTTAATTTCATAGTAACTGTGTTAAATGGGCAGAGTGACAATGTGTTAAAAAAAGACACGGATACAACCTGAATGACTTTGAATGACTTTATAGTTATTTAAGACCCTCTGTACCAGCCAGTGAAAAAAAATCTGAGATATTTGGTTCGCATAAGGCATTTTTGCAGATTAAAATGCCCTGAAATTTCCACCATTCTGATATATTTTGATCCTGGCTTAGAAGTGGTAGTAGTGCTGGGACACCAAGCCCACCTTCTCTTCAGGTTCAGTCTGAAATGTATCTGGATTGTCCTCAAATCTACCAGACTCCTTCTGATCATCTTAGTGGTCAATATGTTAAAATTGTTCACAAAAATATGCTGAAAATTTCCAAAAATTAATTTTTCCTAGGATAAAAAATATGCAGTCTGATCAAAGGGAAAAGGATTTTGGCAAGAATATTTGTTAATAATCAACTAAAAGGGAATATTACAGTGCTTTTGAAAACACAGTTGCTAACACAGAGGCTCCCCATAGGTTGTGCTGTTCTCTACATAAAGATGACAATCATCTTCATCTTCATTCCAGAAACATACTTCTGAAATACATAAATAGAAATTGATATTAATGTTCATTTATAATTAGTCTGTGATTGCTCTGTTCCAATGAAGTTAAAGTCATATTAATCTGGCAATGTATTGGTTTTGCCTGGCAAAATTTTGATAGCCTAGGGGTATAGGAATGCCTTCTGTGAACTGCTGGTGGAAGCTTCCCCATGTCCAACAGAACCAGTCCCATGTGACTCCAAGAGGGAGCTGCCACTGGTAAAGGCAGAGCCCTTCAGCAATAGTGGTGGTGCCCCTGCAATGACTTCAAGATTTAAGAAGAGAAAACAGGTATTGGACAGGAGCAATTGCAGCCAGAAGAGAGAGAAGTATGAATGTGTGGGAGAAACAGCCCTGCAGACATCCAGGTCAGTGAAGCTGAGGGGACAGATCTGCTTCAGTCCCAGGAGCTGAGATTCCCCTGCAGCCCCTGGTGCAGCCCCTGGTGAGGCAGCTGTGCCCCTGCAGCCCATGGAGGCCCACGGGGGAGCAGAGATCCACCTGCAGCCCCTGGAGAACCCCACAACCGAGCAGCTGGATGCCTAAAGGAGGCTGTGACCCCATGGGAAGACTGTGCTGGTGCAGGTTTTATGGCAGGACCTGTGACCCTGTGGGGCACCCACGCTGGAGCAGCCTGTTCCTGCAGAATTGCACCCCATGGAAGTGTCCCACGCTGGAGAAGTTTGTGAAGAACTGTGTCCTGTGGAAAGGACTCATTCCACAGAAGGAGTCTGTAGAGGACTGTCTCCCACAGGATGGACCCACACTGGAGCAGAGTGTGAGGAGTCCTCCTCCTGAGGGGGAGGGAGTAACAAGGACGACGTGTGACGAACTGACCACAGCCCCCATTCCCTGTCCCTCTGAGCTGCTGATGGGGAGGAGGTACAGAAAACGGGGGTGAAGTTGAGCCTTGAAAGAAGGGAGGGGTGGGAAGGTGCTCTAAGATTTGGGTTTATTTCTCACTCCCCTACTCTGATTTCATTGGTAATAAGTTAAATTAATGTCCCCAAGCGGAGTCAGTTTTGCCCGTGGCAGTCACTGGTGCGTGATCTCTCCCTGCTCTTATCTCAACTCATGAGCTTTTTGTTGTATTTTCTCTGCCTGCCCAGCTGAGGAGGGCAGTGATGAAGTGACTTTGGTGGGCACCTGGTGTCCAGCCAGGGTCAGGCTTACATAGGCAGCTACAAAAAAGAACCTTCTAATTCTTAAAAAAAAGATTTTTGAGTAGGAATGTATTTAGGCTGTCTGTAAATTAACAAAGTATTTGTTATATGTATACTGGGTATATCTGTTCATTAATTTAATCAAATTTATCTGGAACAGAACTCAATTTAATCAGAATACTCTGGTTTCTCATTTTTCACTATCTATTTGTTAAATAGTTGCTGAGATTAATCATTATTATAGTATTATAATGAATTACATAATCAAAGATTCTAACAAGATTGGCAATATTTATGAGAACGTCAATAAGTTGCATTGTGTGTCAAGTCTGACCTACCTGGATATACTACTTTTTGTTTAACTTTTTATAAAAGTGTAACAGTTTACATTCATATTTTACATCTTTATAAAGGTTTTAATTTTTAATGAAATATAACAAGAAGAAATGGGCCAAATATGCTCCTTAAGGTGACTCAAGCTGCCTTGAGATAAATTTATTTTGGCTTCATTTATTTGTTCATATTATTGTATCTTGTATTTACAGTTTAGCTCTCTTGTTTACTAAGGACATTTTCTTCTGTTTCCTGAGTTCCTGCTGTTGTCCGGGGATTGATCTCACCAACAGATAAAATTTTCTTTTTTAATGATAAATAGATGTGACATTTTACCTTGGAAGAGGCCTGGAACATTTTAAAGCTTTTGAACTCGTTTAGGTTTCTGAAAGCCCTCAGCTACCAATCAATGGGAGGTGAGAGTGACTAGCTGAAAGCAAAAGGCTCTTGGAAGAATGTTTGTCCTGCTATGCCCATATGTGTAAGTGGCTTAGTTTATGTCCTGCATCTCAGAGTCACCTAGTGAACAACTGAAGATTAATTGCAGGTGTCAAGGTCTTCAGTGAAAAATAGCTGATTCAGCCTCATTGTTTTCAGTTAAGTAGAACTATACCCACTCAATGATACCTTTTCCTATGCATTCCCTCTCCTTCTTCCTTTTGTGTCTTATCACTATCTATCATGTTTTCTAGATCTTATTCTGACCTTTAATTCTAATGCTGGATGCTATGTGACAGAGCCTTTAGAGGCTGTAGTAGTTTTAAAGCTTCTTCACTGCCCAGGGACCAGCTGGAAAAAAGCCAAGAGAGCCTGTAGCAAAATGTTCCGCTAGGAGATAGAAGGGAAAATAACCCAGCACATGAAATATCAGCATGCAGGTAGGCAATTGGGAAAAGGAGAATGCAAGGTGGAGTACGTAGAGCTTTGCATGCCTTCCTCAGTGACCCACACTGAGCCTTCTGGATATTGACTCCCAAACCTAGAAACAACCTGGATAGGACTGGGCAAAAGCAAAGCACAAGGTGCTGCCTTTCAAGACTCTCTTCAAAAATAAAGTTCACTACCTATCCATATTTGCTGTGTTCTAGCCTTTATGATGATACTTTTGAAAGTAGTGCCTTAAGAAGGACTTTTTAACTGAGTTTTTTTGACATGCCATCAATGGGCGTGTTCCCATAAAATAGAACTTGTGGGAGTAATGCAGTGCTAATGACACTTTATATTGTGTATATGTGTGGGGAGACTGATGTATTTTAACTCTAAGTTCTCAATACACTTGGAATCATAGAAACATTTAGGCAGAAAAAGAACTTTAAGATCATTAAGTCCAACATTAAACCTAACACTGCCAAGTCTCCCTAAAAGCCATATCTACACGACTGCTAAACATCATCAGGGCTGGCGACTCCACTTCCCAGAGCAGCCTGTTCCTTACACAGGCACCTAGTGGCAATTGAGACACTCAGAGACCCTCTGCTTGATTTCCAGCTGCTGTTCATGAGTCTCCTTCAAGTCCTGTATCCTGCCTGCCAGCTCCATGTAGACATCTCGAATAGTGCTGAAGGATTGAAACGTCTTTGAACGCCCTCATTTGAACAAGTGAATTGGACTCTACATGAACACTTGCTCTCTACCCTGGACTTTGTAGTAGTGCTCTTTCAATGAATAATGGACAGAAGTCGTGTACTCGTGAGGTAATTTTCTCATGTCATCCTGAGAGGAGTTCAAAATAAGTAGGATTAATATCTGAAGGTATTTATCTTTAGTGATGGTGACAGCCTTACACTCATAGTCACCTCAGATCCAGCCATCTCCAGTACCCAACATGTTCATCTGAGCTGGTCACTCCAGGGTCCATAAATCACCACTATAGAGAAATGGGCACTTTTAAGAAGAAATTGGTTTTACCTACTTTTTATTGTCTAGATGACATGAAGCAATAAATCCCACCCTAGATCCTTAACTTCTAGAAACCTTGAAACTTAGGTGAAAGTAATCCTAGATATACTCTTCAGAGGAAAACTTTCCTTCATTTGCACACACATCTTCCACTGGTTGAGCACAGTACAGAAAAAAATGCAGCTACAAGACCTCAGATTACAATGACTACAGAATATTCACATAATGACAGGCTAATGGAATTATTGAATATAAATTCTGAAGGTATAAGTAGGATGTTTGTGCTGTATGTCTGTGTTCCAGCTCAGTCTACAGGGGTGAATTTCACCTTGTGGCTGTAATCTTGATTATACAGCTCCACATAGCTGTGGGATGAGAATTATATAATTAACGGTGAGCGCTCAAATCCCAACATGTAGCCATGGATGCACACCTGCCATGCAGTAATGGGACTGAATTTCCTTTTAACATGCACTTGTGGGCTAATGTGGACCACACTGTGAGTTTTTCCTCATTCCATTGGCAATGGGAAAAGAGGAGTGGAAAAAAGTGAAATCTTTATTGCAATTTTTGCTAGCACTAGTCTTCATCTGCCTTCTTAATTAGTCCTGCTGTGTGGTTAAGACTCCACATAGGTTGTCATGCCACAGGAAAGACCTATATATTATTATATAGCAATTATATTATTTAAACTAACTTTCCTTCATGAGTGACTGATTCTGTCTCTCATGCTGCAAGCATTTGTATTTGGCAGATACATGGCTGCTGTTTTTAATGACTGAAACTTACTTGTTTTGGTAGGATTGGTCCACTCTCTTATCCAGTCCCTCCAGCCATGAGTGGAATGAGAAAGGTGAAAGAGGAGCAGTCAATGAAATAAATGTTTTTTATATCCTTTTTTATACCATATACTTTCAGGATTCAAGTTCCTGGTGGGTGGGGAAATTATTACAAAATAGAATTGAATTTTTGAAGTCGAGGCTTTATTTCTAGAATTCAGAAGTTCCTGCCAGAATTATTTGGCATGGTTTTGGGGATATGCCCTTTGAGCTCTGTCACTTCCAGTGGTCTCAAATATGCATGAGATAACAAAACATTAATTACTATTATTTCTGATTTTCATCTGCATTTTTTGCACTGAAATTACTAATTTATGGGTCTGCTTTTGCCATAGAGAGTAGAGATTTTCCTTTTTATCTGGCATATTTTGGTTCATAGTTTCAGACTTACAGTGTCTCATACTCGTGGTCCAGATGCTGAGCAAATCTCTGCCATGAACTTTGGTATTCAGCTTTTGACAGCATGAGAGGATCTTCATGATTGAGTGAACTGTGAACAGCCACTAAAGAATTATGCACATCAAGAATTCATAAAGCCATGCAATAAAGTTTATCAGAAACTCACGGTTAACACTTTTTATCAAAACTGACTATATAAAGGTTTCAACCTGAGCAATATTCTTAGGGGATCAGTGAAGTGTTTAACTGATTTCAGAAAGTCAGGTTTAGTCTGGGTGACTGTCACTCACATGTATCCATGTATGTTAGCACAGGATTTGTGTTTTTATTTTAAATTACTTTTCCCCTCACTAATAGAAAGTAGGATATCACGTTTCATCTTCCTAAAACCCAAAGCGAGGGAAGAGAGCAAGCTCCAGTTCATATACTTAGAAGCCATGCACTGAGAGCATCTGCTTCAGAGTATTATATGTTTCTGTCCTTTTTCATTTCTCTTAAAACTATTCATTAATTTTCTGATTCTCCAGATTCCTTGGGATTACGTGTGAAGCTCTGTTTTATTGCATCTGTAACAGTGTACTGCAAAAGGGTGAAGGTTGTCAATTCAATGTTAAATACCATCTAGGGTTACAAATATTCTTTCCTCATTCTGCTCCCAAATCTGAGCTTTCCTCTGTGCCTTTCAAGCTGTTCAAGGTACACTACTCTTTTATTTAGATGCATGCTTGACATGACATCCTTCTACCAGAAATGAGATACTAATGTCACATAAATAGGAGATATTATCATATCAGGGAGTTGTACACAGCTCTAAGTGCTAAAATGTGTTCCTATCATGTCATCTTATAGGCCTTATGCTTTGTCCATCTTCAGGTGTAAGAATCCATTAAATCATTTCTAAAATGAAGAAAGTAAATTTGAATATTATTGAAATAACACTGTCCACTTATAGAAGCCTAATTCAATATCAAACTTCACTGAATTTAGTTTAAATACCATTTTAAGGTAGAGAATGTGACTTTTAAAAGTATTTAAATACTTGCCATTATAGCCTCACCTTTCTCAAATAAGATGTTTAATTTTGTTTGGTTTACTCTCTTTGGCTTAAATAGTTTCTTTAACTTAATCTTTCAATTTTGAATGTTCTTTAGAAATAAATCTTTTGCATTCTAATGTTAGCATAAACTATTTCAGTTTGCTCCAGCCTGACCTCATATTAATGTTTAAGTTCATGTAAAATTTCAACCTTTTGGTTTGATTCTGAATAAAAATGACAGTTTTTCAACTTTCAAAAAGTACATTGAGGCTGAAAATTTGTTTTTCCATCCCACTCCTTTTTTTGTGTGTTGTGATTAAAGGGCTGCCATGTGTTCAATGAGTTTCTACTTCCATACTGTTTCCTTCTGTCAACTGGTCCAGAATTACTGGCAAGTATTAAGCATCCATCTACTGGGTATCTGTGATCATGTGAGGTGAAATTCACCCCATCCCTGTAGGAACTGGAAAATATCAAGTCTCCTATTGCCTTCTATAGAGGTGAGGAAGAAACCTGTGATATGACACAGCAGAATGTGGCCAGGGAATTTGGTTTCTGTTCGCTCTTAGAATTCATGGTTTTGATGTGGAATCCACCCAGCTTTTCTAGGCAGAAGCAGAATATGAAAGTTTCCATGGAAGAAACAGGTTAAATATGTACACCTTCACTGCTTCAAATATCTACTTTGGGAAGGCTCCTGAGAAGGCAAAAGGAATTGTGGTAGATTCAGGGCAGTAAAAGATAGGCAGAGAGGGGCTGTGTAAAGTTACAGAGCAGTGTGGTATACACAGCAAGGAATTCTCTGAAAAATACCAAAGTACATCTGTTTTTGTGACCTTGTGCTAAATCACATGGTCTTGGACTCTTAGTACAGACACTGACAGACATTAGTAGGGAATTCAGAGCCTGGAAATCCATGTGGAGGATTCAACTGCAGCCCTTCACATGGGATCAGTGTTTTATCCAGCAGATATCCATGTAATGTATTTAGTGACTCATTCCTTCGTTTGACCCACAAAGGAGTCAGACAAATTCTCTTCCAGTCCTTCAGTGTCTCCACCTGAGCAGCATCTTTCAGGCACCTGCATTGAAAGATGAAAATCACTTGAAAGGAACTGTATTTTGTATCTTTACCATTTCAATGTGCTTTTTCGAAAGAAAGAAATGAACTCCTTTATATGGATCGTAAGGATGAAAAATACACAAAGTGTTATTGTGTGTAGATGTGTGTATGTGGGTAGCTAGAGAGGAGTGAATACTAAATGAATATGTATGCAACACTGGGGTGACATCTGACTGAAATCAATTCCAAGTGAGCAGTGCACTGTTCCATGTCACGGGTTACTGATGCACACGCTCGTGCATGGGCAGAACATTTTGTTCATACAAGTCCCATTTGCTGTGTGTATCTATCAGCTGATCATCCAGCAGAGACTGCTATTTAAATTGCTGATTTCTTTTGCTGGCCAGTGGGCCTGAACGGCCTCGGGACAGAGGACCCAGAAAGCACTCAGTATTTTTTGCTGTAATTTTATATACAAGAGCCCCATGTTAACAAGAATCATTTCACTTCCTCTCTGTAAGATGACATGCAGTTGTCACTGGCACAAAAAATTAAAATTTCTTCAGGGGCCTGATCCTGCAAATGTGAATCTTTCCTGGGATGAGTTCAGCGCTTGTGATTCCCCTCTAGCTCCAGCACTTCTAAAAGTCAGCTGCTAGCACTGTGAAGAGCACTGAGCTTTGCTTTCCAAACTCAAAAAGGACAGAATTATTTACCATATCCCTAGCAATGGATGGTATTGCTTAATATGATATCCATTCCAACTGCTGAGAAAATTTAGGTAAGCAGAATGTGATTTCTCAATTTGGAATTTGGCCAAGACACTGGGGATATACTGTTGTTACAAGGGCAATGACATTTTTAATCCTGCCTGAAGACAACAATCCTTTGTAATAGCTACTCACATTTTTTTTTTCAAAAACTAAACACTGCTCAGAAGCATCCCAATTGAAAGAAAAACCCACAAGATCAAAATTAAAAACAAAACCAACCCCCCCAAAAATTGGAGATTTGTAATTTGTCATCTTAGTTATATATGGTCCTTCCATAGTGCTCAGCTGGTGTTGTGTTCCCTACCCTACTGTAAGAGGGTAGTTATGCAGTAGTTTTAAACACAGAATCTCATTTGTGTGAAACCATGGAATTTCCATGTTTTCTCTTCTGAAATAAAATATGACAACATATAGAGCCTTTTAATGGAAGGAGAAGCTCACAGTAGAATGTTTCCCAGGCATCTGGATTGCAGCAAAAAATATGATGCTCTTGAATCAAATGTAGCATTTTGGTTTCTTGATGAAAATGGAATATTTTGTTCAGCCCATTCTCTGTGCTGCCTGAAACTGCTGAGCCATTTGAGAATCCAAACCAAGTTGCTCATACTTCCATTTTTTGCCCAGGTTTTTTGTTAGTGCTGAGCAACATTCCTGAAAATAATTTTCATTTTTGCCTGTTGGCAAGACAGATCTGACATGGGTTGGCTTAGCCACAACCTGTGAGCTCCAGGTCTCTCCTCTCCCTCCTGTCATGGCTCCTGTTTTACCTTAGAAGAAGAAAGGAATTACTGTTTCCACAATGATTTTTTTGATAATTGTATCACTTCCATCCTTTCTTTCATGGTATTTTTGGACACTGAGAGCACAATGGGATCTTTTCAGAATACAAGGAATTGGTCAGCCACCTATATTGGTAGAAAGAAGATAAAAAGGACTGAATACATAAATGTTCTTCAGTGTTTAAATATTCAATATTTTGATGTCCCTTAAAAAGGGATGTGAGCCAAAAGAACCCAAACCCAACCATAATGAATTTCAGTTCTAGCTGAAAAAGCAATTGGACAGCTATGATGAATCATCTCCTATAAAAAGAGAAAAATACTGTAACTTTTCAACGTTTCCAGATCAGACACAGCACTGCTGCTCTGAGAAATCTGTGAGCTGGAGAGGTGTTTTGTGGGGGTACTGATATGTAAATAAATCCACTGAATATTTTCCTCTGCTCTGGACTTCTCAACATTGGAATTGCCATGCAGAAGAGCCCTCCAAGGAGGACAAAGAAATAAACCCCACACTGGTATGTTTCAAGCTGCTGAGTTTATTCAGGATGGAGCCAGGTCTAAAGAGCCCAAGTCCTGCAGCTTTGTGTCTGAACCCACCTGCCTGAGGAGAGCAATCTGTGCCTTTTTCTCATGAAAGCTGCCTCATTGGTGCTCTGGGCAAAGCCTGCAGCTGGAATTGCTCTGCAGTGTGGCAGGGTTTGAGTACAGCAGGACACTCAGGGATGGGAGGAGAGATCTGACTGATACCTCGGGTCCACCTCTGCTGTCCTTTGATCTCAGGGGTGCTGCTGTGGAAGTGGGATAATGCTGGATAATCTGATCAGCAGAAAGTCACAAAATGGAAAAGTCACATGGGGGTAAACTTTAGATATTCTTCTTTGTGAGTCTGAACACAGGGCTCTAATAATGATGGACAATAAATCTCAGTTTAGTCTCCCAGTAATTCCTAACCTCTTCTGAGAGGAGAAGATTGATTTTTATTGCTACTTCAGATGCATGCAATTCAGAAGTGACTCCAGTAAAGCCAAACCCATAAGCTTTCAGGTGCTGAAGTCAGTATAAAACTGGTTAAAGGAAGAAAATATAAAATCTGTAACTCTATATTGTGCTTACAAAGTCATACATATACAGATTTACTACTTTTTGACAAGGTGATGCTAATGCAAAGAGATGATATTGCAGTTTTAAGTAAAACTTCAGTTTTACATAAGCTGTTAACTTATATAAGCTTATCAACCTGACTTCTTCTGGACTACTTGAACAGTGGAATTAACTTCTGTAAAAATTTTTGATATTACTTACTATAGTGAACACACTTGAAAAAAAATCAAACTGTTAAAAATTTGTTGAGAAAAAGAAAGCTTAACAGACCTCCTGATTTGAAATCTTCAGGTGAAAACGTCAGTATTTTTACCAGATTGAATTTGTATCAAGCTAAACTTTAAAAAAAGGAAAAGAGAAGATTACTGAATCTTGTAGGAATATTTTATTTTTGCCAATCATCCGTGGGTGGGAAAAAAGCTATTGGTCTCTGAAACTCACAATACTCCAGCATTTTTATTAATACACATTTTTAATAATGCTGGAGAGATCCTGTACTAGCTGGAAACTCAATGTAGATATGCAATGATGCTCCTAAGACAGCTTAACACCCTTATACACATATAAATACTAACACTAAGAACTAAACCATCCAATTAATCTATTTAAAGTAGCTCAGTAAACAAATGGGAATTCTGGAATTAGACACTCTAGAAATACTAGCTCCCAAATGTTTTCGCATGCATTGTATGTGTGTGTGTATGCAGATATGAGTGTGAGTTTCTATACTGATGATAGCTAGAAGATACAGGTGCATAAACTAAAGTGCAGAAAAAGATCTCATGAGTGGAGCATCACCTGCCATGTTAACAAGTTCAGCCTGCCATTTCTTTGTTTCCAAACAGATTATTAAATACCTGTCAAATAAAGACAAAGAATTTTTTTGATGCCTAATTATTTGGAAAGGAGGGTGATAAACAGGGAGTTGAGATGGAAGTGGAAGGAACTTCTGAGAGCTCAGAAATTTAAGAAAAATAGTACTATGAACAACTTTACTCCCAAATTTCTGTGCCACTTTCTAGTATTTTGAAATTATGAATTAACCACAGAAATGGAAAAAGAAGGGAACAAGCAGCAGTCATTCCACATACTACTCACTTCTGAACCACAGAGCTACCCTTGAGTTTGATGTGCAACAATGGATGGATGAACAAATATATTTTTAGGACTAAAGGGACCCATTTTTCTCCATAGTTCTATACAGAGCTTATTCTACATATTTTTATTCTGAAGTTCACTAAGAATTTGATTATTCAAGAAATATTTCAAAAAAAATTAAATACTCATTTATTTGGAATTCTAGCCAAAGAAGTGGCTATCTACACATTGTACTTGGTACATAGCAATGCATGCAGTAAAGAAATATTAGAAAATCAGTTAGATCCTGTTAATATTGGTTTCTTCTAGTGCCTTCTGCTTATGAAGTAAGTCAGTTTTCAAAGGTTTAAAAGAGTCGATTTTGTTATTGAGATCACCTGCTCAAAATTGACCTTGCTTCTTCTTTGGAGTAGTAGCAAAACAAAATGACTGTAAAATACTAGGAATTACTTAAGACTGAATGTCATTTTTGTCTTTGACTACTCATCATGAGGCCAGCCTCTCTTCTGCTGTTCAGCATGTTCCCTGAAGATTTATTTGGAATTATATTTTCATTGAAAAATCTTGTCTTGTTGACAGAGCAGAACTTCCTAAAATGAAGATCAAGTTATTTTCTATGTGTTTTATCAGGATATTTTTAATGGTGAAAAATACCTCTCTTCAGCTGAGAAAAAGTTACTCTGCAAGGTAGTAAAGAGAATAAAAATGTATACTGGTAAGTCCTAGCGTGGATAAGAGACTACCAAAATGCCCAGGTATTGCTCTTGTGAGTGAAAAAGGACCTGCACTTAGCAAACTGCTCAAGTCAGGAGACTTATTGAGTGTTGCACTAAGTTCTGATTTGGAAAGGCATTGATCAGACTCAGTGCTAATTCTTTCACCGTGCTTTATGGGAGTGGGATAAGTTCTCTTCCCATTGAGCTGATGGTAGCTCTGCCATTGATTTCATTTGGAGTAATAGCATCAGTCCAAGTGTCTGTTGCAGGACAATAAAGTACAGTTTATTTAAGTGCATGAGAGGATTTTACGAGACAGCAAAGCACATGGGCTGCTGAGAGTAGAAGCAGCAAATAAACCAGACAAGTAAGACAAACATTCCAGGCTTTGTTCTTTGTAATCCACCAGTTTTCTGTATCTGTTGGTTACAAATCCCCGTTTTTTCATCTCTTCAGTTGTTAACCACCCACATTTCTTTATTCAATCCATATTCCTTGTCTAAATACTGCTTTTCTTCCTAAAGAACTTTGTCATGTTTTTACCACTCAGAAGTTTAATCTTTTCATTCTTTCCTTTTTCTTTTATGCCTATTGGGTTGTTCCACTTCCTGCCTTATCAGGCCATACTACCTGAGTTTTTGAAATAAGGATTCTCTCACTGCAGTGTTCCCTCTGAGCTCATCCTCATTTTTGAAAAGGGAAAAAAGGAAGATGTGGGGAGATACAGGCAGGTCTTCCCCACCAAGATCTTACCCAACAAGATAATTAAGAAATCCTCCTGTAATTTAGGCTAAGGCATAGGATCTTCTACAACAGGGTTACAGTGTTGGGGCATAAGGACAGAGCAGCTGACATCACCTACCTCAGCTACGCTGAGTAGCTTTGAAAATCTCTCTCCCCCCCAATTTTCATGAAGTTCTTGAAAAATAGAAGCAAGAAAATAATCAATAAAACAAATAGTAACAATAATGAAATAAAAATCCATCCTGCAGACCTTGCAGTTGTAAGGAAACAGAGAAGTACAGTACAGTAGCAGATGCTGAGTTCTCTGATGGTATCACAGATATTAGAAATGGATACTGACATGCAAGAAATGCATATTGCTTTTCCCTCCAATATGTTTAGATCACCAAAATATCTCTAATTAGCATTTGAGTTGAACCTAGCCTTTGTGAAATTCTGAAAAAGAACTGTAGTAAACCAAAATATTTTCTTGCTCTTGATGAGATAACAATCCATTTCCTAGGGAAGTCAGATTTTTCATGGTCACTATCAACAAAAAGAGAACAGAAACTTTGTTATAAAGGGTAAATTTCCCCTTTGGTTTTTCCTAGTTTTGATTTGATCCTTTCCTACAGCCTTCTGGGGTTTGTTTTTGTTTTTAGTTTGCTTTGATTATTGTACCTATTGTGATTAATTCAGGCAATTCTTTAGAATTTATATTCCTAATCAAGTTATTTTGCCATTCTTCTTTTAGTTTATGCCCACCTAATCTCTTTTTCAAATATGCATTTTGTTTTGTTCTGAAGAATGTCTGAATGATGAGTTTTTGCACTTATGAAAAGTAACTGTTACTCCAATAAAGAATGAAAAGAAACCCCTGAAAATCCAGGAAAGGGTCAATGTTATATTATTTTATTTCTACAGATTTTTTTGTATATTTCCCATTAAATATTTTCCCTTAGTGATGGGATAAAATAGAAACAAAGAAAATACCACTCCTCCTATTATCTCATGAAGAGTTTTCAGTGTCAGACAGAAAGTGATAGAAACATAATGGGAGCAATACTGGGTGGTGTTGGTGGAAATATGAACAGATATGGATAAATAATTGAAGCAGTAACACAATTACTTTCAGCCTACTTAGTTATAGCAAATATGGCCCAACATTTATGTTCTTCACTCTTCCTGAAAACTAAATTACGTTCAGTAGACTATATTAAGAAAGCTATAGATCATTAAGCTGTTTTGCCTTCACTGCTATTGAGATAGCAGCAGAGCTCACTCTGAAAATATTTGAGCCAAAATTATGAAATAATTTCACATCATGTGGGTTACTTTGAATCCTAGAAGTAGAGAACTGTGACTAAAATTAGGGTACTATTACAACAGCTTAATTTTCATATGTCTCATTTATGTATCAGCAGCAGAAGATTTTAAAAGAAAAGTTCTGGGGAAATACATATATCAGTTTTAAGGAAGATGCGTTTGAACTAGAAAATCTGTATTACATTAAATCAGTCCTCTGATTCAGAATCACTTCATACTCTACCTGAGTTTTTGGACTAAGAGTTTGAGAACATCACAGCTCCATCTTGTTCTGCCTTAATAAGGCATCAATTAATACTTCTGTGAGGCTGTTTGCAGAGCTGTAGGAGAAGTTCCCTGAAGAGCCCTGGGACAGTGCTCCTCACACAGGTACATTCCCAGTCATACCTTCGAGCACATTTCACCACGGGACATTATTGACACACTGAGGGAGCTGGGGAATTGAACAAAGTGTGCTGACATAAATCAGTGTGCTCTAATCTTCCTTGCAGAATAACAAAGAGAGCCATAAGCAATTCTACCTTAGTGTCTTGATGAGTTTATTAAGTTCTCTTTCGATAACTGTAAAATTATTAGAAGGAACCGTGAGATATCATCACCGCAGAAGAAAATAATTTGAATGCATGCAATGGTAGATGTTCCTTATGTTATATGCCAGTGGAACTATTTCCCTCTTGTAAGAGAGAGCCTGTTTAAAGGAACTGCCCAAACAGGCATCAAGGTAAGGCAGAAATGTAATTAGTATGATGGACGAAATACAGCAAAGGATTAAAAAAAATTGCAATGTCCTTTAATACAGGGAGTCTTCTTTTTTTCTCAAAACCACTCTTAACCTTGAGGCCATCCTTTTTTTTTTTTCTCTGGTTTCTGTTGTCTTTGCTTTATTTAGCAATCAGCCAAATGGTTTTGCCTAAGATACATTAATTATTAGAGAATTGCAGTCCTGGTAGTTGTGCAAAGGGTGATGATATTGAGAATTGCAGCTAGATTGAGATGTGGCAATGCTCCTGCTAAGGAGCAAGGAAGAACAAGAGCACATCAGGCACCTGCTTCAGTCTTACCATTGGCTTTGTAATTAATCTCAATCAAGATCAACTGCAAAGGTTTCAGAACTGGTGAGTTTCCACGTAAAATAAAAATGGTAGATAAAAAGGTAAGTTTTCCTAACTTTTAAACTACTAATGAGCAGTAATATCCAAGACTGTAATAAGGCAGAGGAAGGTCATGTGGCAATGCTTGGACTGAAATTTAAACAGCCTATCATTTGAAAATCCTTGCATGTAAATGCTTCCATACTGGCGCTGATTTAAAACAAACTTGACACTAACAATGTTGAAGCTATGGCTGAGTTGGTTTCAATAGATTTTAAAAATAATTTCTTAAATAATGCCTATGCAAAAATAATTTAAATTTTCTCTATGGATCATTCTGCTAGTTTAAAACTAAAATAACTTGTCAATATTTATGATATTCATACATGTCATGAAGAATTCTTTTAACTGTTATTGTCCATTCTGAAAATAAAAATAAAATCAAGTCTAGAAATACTGCAGATTGTTTTTATTATGTGACTTCTTCTTTTCAATATATTCTACTTCTTTCTTTATTATATTTAAGGCAGAAGTAATAAAAAGCAATTGTTTTCATGAAAGATATGATTTATATACATTTCTTCAGAACTGTATTCATGAGAAAAATGCCCAGGAGATGGTTTAAAAGCTACATAATTTCAAGAAACACACACCTTCAGTTTGGCTTGAATCCTGTACATTTTGCAGACATTTACTTGATTTGACTTCACTGCTAATATGTTTAAATGGGATGTGTGTATGTGTGTGCATGTGTGTGTGCGTAACATTTGCTGCTAATGAACAGGGAATTTTCTAGTGCAACACTGCATTATAGAGAGCAATTACACAAAGAGCATGTCAAATATTTTATACTTTTAGTGTGAATATACAGTAAATTGAAGGGAAAACATCTGCTCCGTGCTCTGTTCTGTACGGGTATTTTGAGAGATTCCCAAAACAGATAAATGGAGCAATTACGATGAAAGAAGTAGAAAATAATATTTGAAGGTAAGAAGGTTATCTATTTGTGTATGGGACAAGGCACCACCTTTTCTCCAGATAAATCAGCATTACTTTACAAACTATGAGCCTTTAGAAGAATATATGGATTCAGACAGATCTGATATAAATTTGAAAATCTTGTTAATATTTGACTCCCACTGATTTTAGTTGGAGCAGATGCCTGAATTTCTTTTAAGAATCCTGCACAATGCATGCCAGAGTTTTAAATTATTTTTGTTCAAATAAGAAAATGATGTGAGTAGGTCGTATATATATATATATATATTCATCTTTTCAGAGCTGGAGGCCGAAAGTTTAATGTACAGTACATTTAATTAAGTGAAAAAACATACAGTTTGCATTGAAATTCAATATATACACATTTGACCCACAGTTCCTAGTAGAAGAGCTGAGAGTTTTCCTTTGTGCATTACTTTATTAGTTGATCACACAGAAAATAAACTGGAAAAGACACATTTTTTTATCTAATAAGATACAAGTTTTAACACACATAATGAAAAATTAGTTGAAATGTCATAACGTTTTATTATAAATACTTACAGAGTCTTTAGTTCTGGCCAGATCCTATTTGGTCAAGTCAGGGTATAAATAGCATTAAGATTTGGATTTATCTCAGTACATGCAAACACCTACAGTATTGAAGATTGTGCTTGAGTGAGTGTCCATATGCTGCCTTTGAGAGATATGGACAAAACACCTCACTAGAACTGAGGACATAATTAATTTAATCCTGAATGAACATATAAAAATAGGCAGAATATTTCTGCCTGTGTCTCTCCACTGGCTACAAAAGGACATCCATCTATGAGGGTAGAAAAAGGGTTAGGAAAAATGACTGACAGCATCCCCTGACAGGAGTGGGTTGCATTTCCTTAAAACCAATCTGACATGCATAATTAGCAATGCTTCATGGAAGCTCTCATTTTAACATTTCTCATTTCTTGCCAGTTTTGTATGCACCACTTCCATAATAAAGCTGGACTGGACTGTTTGATTTTTTAAGTTTGTTTTTTAAGTTTCTGGTGATGTAAGATAGAACCAAGTTTATTAATTTTTTTTTTTTTTTTTTAGGAATATAGGTGAATTTAGGAATAAGAAGAATTTATTATGGTATTGTATTTCAGAGATTTCTTTTATAAAAACAAACACCAGTATTTGGGCCTTAAGTATTGTCTTCAGTATTTTCTCTATTAACTTAAAGGATACCTTTACCAGGCAAGAAAAATCACTGACTTCCAGATGCCAGTCAATTACTTTAAGAACTGCTGGAGACTTTCACTTCTGAAGAATTAACTTTTTGGCTCTCAAAAGTGACAAATTGCCTAGCATGTAACTTGAAAGATCATGTGGGAAAGTGAAATTTAGCACTATTTATGATTTCCTGCCTGGAAAAAATTGATTTTTTCCTTGCTGTAGAAGCTGAACTGAACACCAGGTTCGTGTTCCAGGCTGTGCATTCACCACATGCTCTTGTTATTTGCTCTAAGAGTAGCATCAGACAGTCCCACTGGAGCTTGAAGATCCTGTTGTGAAGGGGTTAACCCTGCATTTTCATTCTAGAAACATTCTAGAATTAGGTTCTAGATTAGACAAGTAAAGGATGGCTCTTTTATATTATTTCTCTGTAGTTCCTAATGGAAATTATGAAGGCAAATGAATCAGACTTCATGTCCATCAGAGCAGACCAAGGTCCTCTCAGGTGTTTGCAGGCACTTCCTATAGTGTTGATGGCTATTCCAAAACCAATGAGAATAGTAACCAAGAAACTAAAATAATAAAAATCTCAAATCACAAAATATTCTAGCATAAACATTGTCTGCAAAGTAAAAAGTTAAATCCTGAACCTTCAAAAAGCAAAATCAAGCACTTAAAAATGTCTCAGAGTTAAGAAATTGGCAATTCAGCTTCTTAAAAATGCCCATTTTGACATGTTTTTCACTATACAGCAACACTCTCTGAAACATGAATATTATAGATTGACTTGTCTCATCTGTTATCTCCCACCAATATGTGATGCACTATGCTCAGAAACAGACTTGGTGATGATGATGATGGTGATGGTGGTAGGTTGGGATTTGGAAATAATTTTATTGCACGCTGTCTGAAAATAATGCCCTTATTTTGTACATACTGTTGGCATTTTCATAAATGAAACAAACACCTGCCCGCACAAACAGTCCTAGCCCACAGAAATGCAAAGTTTATGAGTTTGGACATCTGTGTTTGCTAACAGTTGTCACCATAATTTAGAGAGCCTTGGGAAACGAAGGGTTATGGAATTAATCTTGACACACATTTCTGAAGGTGAGGTTTTTTTCTGTAGGCTGTCTGCTGTATGTCAGTGTGTGTGTGTATATTTTATTAAAATGTACAATATTTTAAGGCATAAACTATTATAATTTAAACATGGATATTATTTTCTAGTTGTACAGGTCTGAATTTAGGAAGACGTTTAAATATTTATCTATCATGCTTTCAATTACTTCACTTGCTGTATGTTAAATAATTTTCCAAAGCAAGAAAACTTTTTCTGTCTCAGGGTCAGAAAGACACTGTCACTAGCTCTGCAGTTATTTCTTTCTATCAGTTGATACAATAAAGAATTCATATTTCCCCAAGGTCATGCTGATGCCATTCTATGAAATCCAGTGATTTCATTGGCTGGTTAATTGATTTTCAGGGGAGAATCAAGAAATGACCATTTCATTAGCAAGCAGAGCTTAGCAGCCAGGATCCACTGGTTTGGGCAGAGGGACAGAAAAAGTCACAGATGGAAAAAGAAAAACAAGTAAACAGAAAATATTGCAGCCAACAGCTCCAGTCATTGTTCAGTTTTCTCTAACTTTTACTTTAAGGCCTTAAAGAAGGATTTTTATTCTCATCCCTTTTCGGTTACAGTGGCAGGTAAAGCAAAGATATAAAATGCTACATTGGTAGGAGAGCAGGTTGTTTTGTTTATTAAGTCAAAGTGAAATGTTGATTTACACTAAGAGCATAAAAAAAGCAAAGGGGAGATGATTACAGTTTCACTTTGGTTGCTCAGTTTCTAATAATCTTCTACATGTAATGAGACTGGGGAATGGAGAAACCTTTTCCTGACAATGCTGGCAGCAGGATAACTTCTACATGCTATTGATTTTTCTTCATTGATTGTAATCTTCCTCTTCCTGAGCGTCTGTCTTTGCTTCTCTGACATATTGAGCTCTGAATAGTCCCTGAGTAATTCTTGAACAGTTTGGGATCATTTTTATTTTCATAGGACAGTTGAGACCAATGGAGTGATTTATGTGTACTGTGGAAGGCAAAACAAAACAGTACTTCTCTGTGAATAACTACGGACACAAAGATTGTGTTTTTTTTTTAAAGCATCCCCCTCTTCCCTCCTGTCCAACCCCCCTTTACTTCCACACTCCAATAATTTCATAAGTATCTGCCAAATCATGTAGAGGAGAACACTAAAGCATAAACAGCTCTCACAGCTGTGATTTCAGCCATGATTGATGATGAAATACCACTGGAGGGATAGCAGGAAAATGAATATTTATTAATGATATAAAGTGCTGCTGGTTTAAAATCCAGCAAGATCCATCATTTTATATCCATGGGATGTATGCATTGAAAGCAGAATGTTCAATAAAAGGAGCCAAATACCTTAGTCAAAACATAAGTAATTCCAGTGGGCTGCTGATTGAATTCCTGTCTTAAAGTGAGCTAACCATAGTGGTTTTCATAAAGATTTTATTCCCACTTTAGCTGCCATTAAGATTACATGAATAGTAGATCATGTAGGCCTAGCCTAGAAAAAATTTGCAGTAGCAATAGTTTTAGCATACTATAAAAACACATAGCTATCCACAACTATCATCCACATACTAACATGCAATTTACAATCATTTTCTGCAAAGGCTCTGCAATTGTTTGATGTGTAACAGTTGGCTTTTTCTGCCATGACTTCATTAGCTTTCATTTTATGAAGCTGATAGGTCAGATAACCTGTACCACACCGCTACAGGCAGCTTTGCATATATTTTATTCACAGCAGAATTATGCTCTGAATGATCCCAATCTTTCAGAAGTTAAATAAGGCAATTTCTGGCTTATCTGATATGCAAAAGAGATTTTTTAAAAATTTTGTTTTGCAAAAGAAAAAAGCAATACAAAGCAATCCTTGTGTCTTTCTCTTTTTAATGTAGGCAAGATTAGGAAGTATTGTCCTGTGTTGATTCTTTTTTTCCCTCTGATGTTTTTGCAGCCTGTTATATGGGATGAGCTTGTTCAGACAGTAAAAAATGTAGCTGATGTGTTGACAGCAAAGGAGAAATTGACTGATGGAATTCAGCTGCATAATTTAACATACAGCTTTCAAGTCAGGCTGGAAGTTCCAGAATGTTAAACTTTGGCTAATGGATAGTGCTGAGAAACACAGGGTTCAGAGGAAGTCTAAAAATAGATCAAAAGCATACTCATCACTAAAAATGCAAGAAAAATATTTATTTACTTTGTTGGAGGGAAAGAAAAAGAAAATAAAGTAAGAACATAATTGTTTCTGTTGGCATTTGGACAATAAGAAACAATGCACATGCTCTACCGAACAAGAGGAGGATCATTAGGTTGAATGACATTAACAGCAAACAATGGACAGAAAGTCATCTCTCCCCTTGGATCAACACTGCCCTTGTAGCAAAGCTTCACCAGATCACTGGGTTCATTGTTATTTCACATGTTCACAACTCTCAGTGAAAAGCCACCTGCCTTTGCATGTATTATTGTGTTGCCTGGGCTTTAGGGTTGCCTGAATAATGAGCCCAAAGGACAAGGGCAGGAACTGGGGCAAAAAGGTGGGAAAAAAGGAAAGAGCTTTGGTAGGTAATGGTAGGTAAATCCCTGGAGACCAGGTGATGTCTTTTGTGCTCAGTGCAAGGATTAGCAGCTGCCATTGCCAAGATTTGCAAAGAAAAGCCTGGTGCCCCTTTCTGGATCACAGGTGGAGAAAGAATGTGAAAGTCACATTTTTTAAAATAGACCTGCTATTTATTGACCTTTTGCCATATAGTCTCATTAAAAAACAAAACAAAAAACATTAGGAGTTAAAAGGTTAAAAAGAATAAATTGTTGTAGCACAACAAATTATTGTAAAAACAAATGAACCGTACACAGCTTTGCTTGTCCTCGGTGCTGAGCAAACATTTTGCCATTGCTGCCTTCTCAAATTATTCCCAGTACTGCAGCATGCAGGGAAGGTTAGAAGTGTCTTTTCTGAAAAACAACCACCCCTGTGTGAAATACAGATTTAAGTTAGCACTCATTTGGGGAAGAATAATGATGGCGATCTGTTTTCACGTAAGGAGATCAGAACATTTCCTTCAGGCAAGTAAAAATATATTGCAGGTGAACTGAAAGACAGAAATCAACCAGTACTCATAATGACCAGGTTTCTGATTAATTTTGTCTAATGCTACTGTTGGGATTTGGATTGTTCTTCAAACACCTGAATCTCACTCTGCCTATATGGACATCTGCTGCCATGTGAAATGCCTTAGAGTATCCTTTCTGTTTTCCCATTGCTTATCTGGATGGATATCTATCCTTGGATTGCTCTAGTGGTTCTGAGTGCTCAGGTGGGGCTCTTAGAGGTAGCTTCATCAGGTAGCTACAGACCCCAGGGGCATTCCTCCTTCCTGGGCTGGGAGTTGCAAGGTTTCTACAGTTCTGTGTCTCCAGGTTGGGTATATAGAGACATGTACAGCCACGCACACCCAAAATATAAACAGGACTGGCCACACACACACCAGCACAGAGAGGAAAGAGAACATCTACTGCCACACACATAGTGGCGCTCAGCACTTTTGGTCCTTCACCAGTATGTCCCATAAAAGGTTTTGAAGCCCCAAAGTAGGTTTCTTTGAGCACACCGTGACAGTTTCTTTACAGACCAAAAGTCCTCTTCTCTTGCCTCCCATACTTACTCCTGTAGAAATCGTCTCTCTTAGTATTCAAAATCCTCATGGGAGAGTTGCAATGCCTATTCCAGCTTTGAAGGGCTTTAGCACATATCTGAATTTTGCATCAGTTTGAATTAATTTTAGCTTACTTAGCAGCTGTCTAACCCTGGAAGTACCTACAGTCACAAAGAAGCCTTTCTGATCAGCCAGAATTTCCTTCAGTTTCCTTATTGAATTGTAATTTGGAAAATGTGCCCCACCACTATTTGCATTTCAGCTGAGGAGCCTGGGGAGCTTGTACAAAATGATTAAACTTGAGACAAGGAAACAGTTCTGAGTCTGATTTTATAGTAATGTGTCTCAGACTATTTTTTTTTATTAAGTGACACATTGATCTGGATCCTTGTGCATTTACAGATAAATGTGTAAGGAAGTGTAAGTCCCTCAAATTCCCATAACTGTCTCCCCAAAATTAATGGACTAATTTACTGTCCTTCCAGTCTTCAAACTCCAGCATTTTTGTCTGCAGACTTAAACAGGCAAGATGAGAAGAGATCCATTGTACTCTCAGGGACAGATAATTATTTCCTGTCAGCATATCCTTATGAAAGTAGACTTTTAAAAAATAAAAAAGAGACAAGAAGGATATAGACACCTTTCCAGCCTGCACTGCTGTAAGAGGCTGAAATGTACCTGCAGAGATGCTGAAACTCCTTATTGACATAGATAAAGGTTTCAGAAGGAACAGAGGGGTAACTGTTTCAAGGCATTTCAGCATTTCCAGAAATATAACAGGAAGGGAGATGGGCAGTTGACCATAAGAGAAATGAGTCCTCTAGAGGCTAAAGATCTACAGTGGGAAAGCAGAGCACTAAAATATTTTTCAGCCTGAGCAAAAGGCGCCAAGGTAACTTGGGAAAACTTACTTTTCTATACCTATATTTTCCCACCTACTAAGGCAGCTATAATAGAAGTCAGAGAAAGAGAAGTATAAAGTAAATCCAGTAGGATGCAGGATCTAAAGGTATTATTACTTTCTAAGCTCTAATAATGAAAATCCAGCAGATTTATTCCTTATGCTTACATATGGGTATGAAATATCAGATTCCAGTAATGAACTGGTTAATAATATCAAAAATAAATCAGTAGAGAAGTGGAAATAATGAAGCTGGTTAAGATTCTGTTGCTTCTCACAGGGGAAAAAAGGGCTTTATTGTGATTCAAGCAGAGCAGCCAGATTTCAAGTATTTGATACTAGCAGGTAATGGGAAATTACCCAGGTTTTCCTGTATTTCTGCTCCAGCATCTTAACTTGAGCACCCTACATCATTCTATTTCATGGACTCTGACACTTGGTAAACGGGTTTAAAAAGTTTTAAAAAGAAGGAAAAAATCCCATAAATTCCTTTTGTTTTGAGCTATTATAATCACAATTTTCAGAAAACCGTATCCGTATCCTGGGCTGAAGGTTTGTTACAATGGCATGTCACATCTGGATAGATCAGCCATATAATATTGTGTCACTGGCAGCAGCACTGCCAATTTGAGGAAAGGCACCTCTAACTGAGGCAGCAAGTCCAAACATTTTTTCTCCCAGTGTGTAACGTGCACCTCTGCTTCTTGGGCTCTGTATTGCTCCTTTGGCTGATGGAGTCATAAAAATCAGGCTTCAGTAAGGGAATATGCACACTGCTGCCAGGGTCTCCAGGACCAGAGCCTTTCTAGAGGTAGTTTATCTATCTTTAATCTAGATTTCTTGGGTAAAATCCCTGGACTGAATGTTTTAAAATAGTCAGGTTTGGGCAGACAGTATTAAAATATCTGTAAAGCTGTGAAAAATACCCAAACCAAAACATGCTTGTGGAGAGCTGTGTAATCTTTCCTTCATTCAGTGCATGAGGGTTAAATATTTACACTTCTTCACCAGAAAAACAGTCTGATCTGATTGATGCAGTTGCCTGTGTTTGCCATGCCCCTTTTCTCTAGCACGTATCTTGCTGCACACTGGCTACCAGCATTTGCTTTGAAGGCAGGTAAGGACCATTTATGAGAACCATTCCTGAAAGAAACCAGACAAATGTTTTTATAAATTGTGGAGGTCACAACTACCTTTTAATGGGCAAGCTTTAAACCGGTTTCACTTTTACTTACGAAGTTCACACAATACATTTAATTCTAGATGCACATTTTGTGCCACTGTAGCCAAAACAGGGGTTCCTGAAGTTGAAAAGTTGAAGTTGAAAAGTTTATTGAAAAAAAAAGGTGCCCACAATCTCTTGTTAAAGGCACATTTAGACAATGATTTCAGTATTTCAGATTAATAGTCTTCAGGATAATAATGTAGACTTAAAATATAGGAAGTATATTCTGTATTATTCCTTTATATGTAAAACTGTTCAATCAGTCCTGGAAGCAGAATGAAACAATAGAATTTAAGTGACAGAGATAAATTGCTAAGAGTAAATAGCCATGTTGAAAAGTCCCCACTAATCCAGATGATGACAGATAAACCAGACCACTTGGTGTATGATGAATAAAGTCTGCATTCCAGCTCTTAATTAACACAGTGAAAATGCAGGAAAGGTTGACATCCACTTGGGGTAAGATTCATCTCATCTGACTTTAGACACCTACAAAGCAGACATCTCCATCTAAATGGCTGTCTAGACTCCTTCTTTAGCTGATGAAGAGGAATAAGAGGAATAGACACTTCCAGAGCTTTTTAATTTTTTTTTCCTTGTCATTTTGTCTCCTTTCCAACATAAGAATGAAATTAGCTGAGCTCTAGATGTGGCAATTTTTCTCAATCAGGTATGAAAGGAGTCTATTCACTGGCATCATGGATGCAAATGCCTGCACGGCAGACATTTGTATTTAGCCAGATGAATCATACTGACAGTCTGTATGATTTTAACTCTTCTCCATCCTTTCTGATATAGAATTATTTTTACTTGCATTGGCACAAAATAAGAGAATTTCATTTCAGAAAGGTGTGTGCATGGCTGTACACAAGGACCAAGGCAAGAAGCACTTAAAATGGGAGGAATCTGCAGTATTCAGTGTTACACAGTTCTTTCTGCTTTGGAGACATCAAAATGAAAGGAAATTGCTATATTTTTTACCCTTCTCCTGATCTATACTGCTAACAAATCAGATAGTTACAGTAAGACAGAAATAAAATGTATGTGGAACATATTCCCAATCAATTTTGGAAATCTTGACATTTAAGGAAATTACATTTCATTTCCGTGCCGCTGTTTTAAAAGTGCAGGTGAAATTTCTCAGTTTTATTTTTAAATCAGAAGGCAAAGCCTTCCAAATATGTTTCAAACAAGGTTAGTTTTTCATCTAAATAGTAAAAACTGTTGAGTTAAGACAACAAAAATAGTGAGATTCAGATGTGAGCCCTCAAAATTAATAAAGCTTATGCTGTCATTTTTAGACAAACCTGATTTTGACCAACATGTATGTGCATCATAATAGCATCTTTATTAACATCAGGGTATTTTTTACTTTTTCTTTTTAAAGGTTTTCTTTCCTTCTCCTTTATGCACTTATAGGATGGATATTGTGTTTCAAAGACATTAATAAACCTGTAATTTGCTAATTTCAATGATCTGCCTGGGAAATTTTCAGTCAGTCTGTTCATAATTAATAAACATTTTCTGTAAATTTTAATTAAAGATTCGATGTCGAGGACCCTCAAGTTTTCTTAATGCCAGTGTAGCAGCATAGACCCATCCCACTCTTTCTCTGCTGAGCTCACACCGTGTACACCTGTACCTCAAGGGACTCTCTGTACTCATCATCACAGCCCAGTTCAGAAAGCACATTTTGGTACGTGCCAGAATCTTCAGATTTAAATTTTTGACTGAAAGCATGGAATTTCAAGGGCTTCACTTCTGGGTGTTGTTTATGGCAGAGAATTATTTCTGCTCAGAAAGTGAGATGAGTCTCTCCCTGTCCCTCGGATGAGCCAGGCCAAGCCAGAATGCTGCAGCTTTCTTCTCCCTGTGTGATAAGTAGAGGTGGTTAATAGGAAGATGACAATTATAGCTGCCTTATGGACAGATATTTTATTTTAATGCTTGCAATGTGGTCAGATGCCATGGTATAAATAACAGCACGAACAAACAGCTATAACAGCATTAATGACCTTGTGAGACAGTTTGCAAATTGAAAGGAATTTCAGCATGCTCCTTATTCAGTCTTTTAAAGAAACTGCACTTACCTTCCTTCTGTGAGGTAAAGGAGACAGCAAGTGTGTTCTTTATAGGCACCAGGACCCTCACAGGATGTAGAAAATTATGCATAATGGAGCTGTCAAGAATCTTTCATATTTAGACAAGAAGTTGACATAGTTTTGGCTTTTTGCCAGATCTTAGGAATGCTATCATTTAGAAGGTGAAAAGTATGTGAGTTTTTTCTTCATATCCAATGGCTTTCCATTGTTTTTGGCTGATCATGACCCTTTAAATATTAACTGAGCTGGGAAAAAAAGAAATATTTCAACATGGGTAGGACCAAAATATCCAGTGATTTTCTTTTGACAACATCTAGTAAAACTCTATGCTCTGTTCTCCAAGCTTTGTTTGCGAGCCACGGCAGAAAAAAAAGTGTGTCATGCAATTTTTTTTACCAGTATGCTGCAGAACTGATTAATATTTTCAGACTGTTTAGCTCTCACCCATCTACCCCAGCTTTAAAGAAAAATATTGCCAGCACTTTTCATACTGAGGGGCTGCATGACAGCTCTGGGCCACCTTGCAGCCATATTGCTGAGGGTTGTTATTAATTGTCAGTCTGTTACCCTGCTTGTGCTGCTCAGAGATGTCTGATGGCTGGAACTTCGTTGTGCAAATAGAACTAGTAAAGGAATATCTTCATAACTGCAGGATATGATGTTTCCTCATGAAGTTTGAAAACTCCAGGTGTTTTCCTTGGGAGGGTGCATGCAGGCAGCCTGTCATTATCACCTGATTGCATTCACAGAATGTTTCTGCCCTTGTGCCGTTTCTGAACACATTCTTGGCTCCACACAGCTCCCCACCCTTGGCTGGCACCTTCTGCCCTCGGTGAGATCCAAATCTGAGGCAGGTACTCTAAAGCAATATGAAATACTCTTATCCTCCTTTCCACTCTGTATTAGTCTGTGGGGACAGCAGTTAGTGTGCTCTGGCCCAGGAGTCTTGGACCGTGCTAGAAGATGGAGCTTGCTCTCTGCCTCCCCTTTGAAATAAAGGAAAAACACTGTAACCATCGTTCCCTTCTCAAACACATTGTTCAGGTTTCAGCCACCAGCTCTGCCTTATGGCTGTTATCTAAACAAAACAGATTTGGGATGGGCCTTACATGAACCTCTTCTATTTACAAAACAGATACAAAGAAAACCCTTGATTTGGATCATCACATGCTTATAATCACCACACACAGAGCTCGTGGTAGCAACTGCAGAATGAAGGACCTCACTGTATTTTAGTTGATTGTCTTTGTGTGAATCACATCTGCCTGTTACTAACTCGGCTTCATAACAGTATTTTTTTTCTACAAAAAGAAAGAAAGATGTCAATCCACACAATTACCCCTCAGAAAAAACCTAGACTTATGGTCCCATTGCTATCATAACTTTCTATTGAGCTGTGTAGTCCTGAACAACTGGAATCAGAAAATAAGACAGATCAATAGGACAAAATTTATCTAAAATAAAAACAAGATTATTGTCAGTGTGATTCAAGATTTTGCCCAAGATATTTAGGGTTTTCAGTAGGATATACATGTTTTTGAACCTTTTGCTATTTATATAAAAGTTTATGGTAGAGGGGTTTCCCTATCAGTAAAATTAAATAATATTTTGCTCTATTTAATCCAAAAGAGTAAATTTGCAGTACTTAACTTACTCTAACTCCTTGAATGATCCTGTAATGATGGGACATGTGGTGGTACTGGTTAATGTACTGTGGCTGGAGTGAGACCATTCCTGAAACAGCTGAAAGGCTTTGTATGGACTAAAGGGAAATTAGGACCCAGTATTACTATTGCCACTGCCCACACCAGCAAATGAAAGAACACAACAGAAGAGCCAATATGGAAGCTATTGCTTTAAGATATCTGGAAATATTCCTCAAATATGTTCTTTTCTGATGCTTCATTATACACAAGCAATTTAAATTGCTACTATTCATATTTTCTATACAATGTTATTCTCTGATCCTTGTCTTCCTTGTGCAGTTGCTATCCTTCCTCTGATAAGGAGGTATGTGTTATAATTCTGTTTAATGTATTTGCATTCTTTATAGTTCATGATTGGTAATTATACTTTTCCTATTAATAGAGTTCTTTTGTCTTTCAAACATTATCTCATTGGATTCCAGCAAATCCTTTTAGGCATACTGAAACTTTCAGGCTTCTGTTACCTAATCTGTCTTCCTGGCTAGTTTTAAAGTATTTTTTTCTTTATTATTTCCCTTAATTTTATTTTTTTCTGTATTTCTAGAGTGGTGAGGTATCTGAGATTACACTTCCCCCAGGTAAGATACCATATCTAGCTATCGACTTTTGCTTAATGATTGAGTTTTCTATGTGCACAGCTTGTCAATACCTCCTAGCTACAATTTCATATCATTTTTTTTTTCATGTGAATGTCCCTTTTCTGTATAATTAAGAAGCCAAAGAAATATGGTCATCTGGGGGTAAGTGTGTGAACTATTGCAGGCTTCTGGCTTTCCACACTGTTTGGAGTAATTCACATGGTCTGCAGCTGCAACTTCTTGTGGGTTGAGACTATAGCAAGGCCTTCTGGAAATAGCTGCCATAAAGAGATTGTTGGTACAAAGAGCTGAGAGAAATAATCATTACAATTGGTGCTTTCTGGTCTGCAAACCCCTGGGAGCCAAGGACTTTCTTCTCGAAAGAATTCTCTAGCTGTTACACCTGGGGGCTGCGTGTATGTCATGACATAAAACACAGTCTGAATTAATTATTTAGTATGGTGCAGCCCACTTTGACTTATAAGCTATAAAAAGCCCGCCCGAGAGAGAATTAATTATTGCTGGAAATAACATATAATTACAATGTTGCAGGGAAAAGATAAGAATTAATGTGCCAGGTGTAAGTAGATTAGACCAGCTTGACAGAAATGAGCAACTAAAAAAGAATTTATGGATGAAAGCTTACAGCCTTGCATCCGTAGTGACTGGAAAGCATTACCATGTGATGACTGCTTAGTGGCTTATGTGAAATGAGATATTGGCTTTAGACTCATTGCTCAGAGACAGGTCTCTATGTCACAAATCTGACAACAAAATGGAGTGAATTGAACATCTCATCAGAGATACGAGGAGAGAAGAAGCTCAGAGGCTAAATTAAACTTGTTTGCCTTCTTGAAATTATCTCCTTGGGCAGGAGTTGAGGAGTTCTGTGCCAGAGAAGGGCTTTGTAAGGATACACATTTCTCTCTCTGTTTCTGTCCTTGTCCAAGGGACCAGGACTATGAATTCCAGGGTAGAGGGCCAGTTGAATTTCACCAGAAAAGAAAGAAAAATACTGCTTTTTCATGGTCTATCAAATAGGGGAGAATGAAGAGGAAGGAGAAAACAAAGTTTTCACATGGCTCACCAATTTTCTTCTTAAGAAGGAACATTTATAACCTGCTCTTTGATACGTAGGAGGTGTTTTATGCCTACTTTGAAGGCCAGTTTTTGAGAAGTGATCTTTGCCTACAGTATGGAATCTGATCAGGAGCACCGACACCCTGAGTGAACATGGAATACAATTGTACTGATGGCTTTCTACTACCTGGGTTTACAAGATGGCTTCACTAAGTCACTACAGATAAGTCAGAACACCACGAAATCAAAATGTTGAAGAATTGAAAGAACTGTTGTGAAAGACAAAAGAAGAGTGTTTTAATATAAACAGTCCATGGAACACTGTGGCAGAAATCCATATCTCATCGGAATGGGATAAACATCCCTGGAAGCACACCTTATTCCATCTGATGGGCACAGGAATTTTGCAGAATTGTGCATAATTTGTGTTCTTAAATTGTTCAGCTCTTGGCAAAAAGTCAGTAGGCTCTGCACCTGGTCCATCTTCAGGTTGAAATAAAATTGGAGAGCTTTTTAAGGATCTTTCCTTATTTTCTACCCTAACGTACATGCAACAATGATTTTTTTTCTTTTGGTATTGTAATAGNGCACCAGAGATGACCCCTGCTGGGCCTTTGTGCCCTTGGCTATCTCTTTATGTGCCAGTTATCTGGGACACACGGGAGTAGGTGATGATGGGGGGAAGTTGTCCTGCCACAATAGTGTAATATCAGGCACATGGTTCCCTCAGCAGCTGGTCACAGTAATTCCACCTTGCCTACCACTTGCCATCTTTTGGTGTACTAGCAACTAGGACTAGGGATCCCTGCAACTTCTCTAAGAAATCATAGCTTAGTAGAAACTGCACTGAAGTTACTAAATTCCTACTTTTTATTTTTTTACTGTTGCTAATAATTTGTAGACAAATTTGAAGCTTACCTTTTGTTTTTCAATAGAATTCTTTGATCCAAAACTGTTGAATGTTTCCAAGACTGGCTAAAATAACTCTCACTCAAAACAAAAAAAACTCCCACCAAAATGTTATTTAAGACATTCATGTCACTGGTGATAGTAGTTTGTTCCCCTTACTTCAAAATTCCATATTACTGGTTCAGATAAAGTAGTGTCATCCAATTTGTCTGACTTTTATTCCATTTATGTGGAACTAAAACTAAGACTTTCAGGAACAGGGTTTAATAGAATAAAATGTGCTGGCAAGGCACAGTCTGGCCTTGTGGTTTTGAGTATAATTCCTAGGAGTTTTGGGGATATAAGTCTAAAATCAGTTAATCTTCACATGTTAACCTATGTGAAGAGGAATTCTGAAGGCTTGCTAACTATTTAATACTTAAATGAATAAAATTCTAATATACAGATCTAATTTTTGGTTGGTTGCTTCACAGAGACTGCTAGAAATAAAACACTTTAGAGCATGAATCAATCCATTGTTTTGATTCCAATTATATTGGGCCATGCATAATTATGATTGACTCTTGTGAGCATTCACAAATTCACATAATGAAGAGTTTAGTATAGCAATAGAATCAATACAGAGTAAAGCTTTGTCAATGTTATTTGAGACTTTACAATTAAGATCACAAAAATATCTCAGAGAAGTTAGTGTTTCAGTGCCCACATTAACATTACCCAGTTGCTGTTTCATTGGCATTCATTTTATAACAGAAAGAGACAGGAATATAAATAAGAAGAAAACCAATATGTGCTCATGCCTACACCCACATGGTAAGTGTCCTAATTGTCACTCACATAGAGATGATGAGTTCGTTGTAAGGTTTGCAACAACCCTGGTTGCTCAGGCCTGAAAAGAACCTGAAAATGCCTGGCAACAAGCACAAAGAATCCATATGGAAGATCATAGCTTGTCTGTTCTGCATCACCAGCTGAGACCATGCTGCTACTTGATGTCGTTCTCGGCGGACTGGGACACACTTGGGGGTAACCCTGTCATTTGCACCGTGTGTGGCTTGCAATGACTTCATGAGTAGGCTGTATCAACCTTGTGCCCAATGGTCAAGCCTTGGAATTTGACTTTCTGTAGTATCAAAAGATTGCAGTAGTCTCAGACATATTTTGATTTATGCAACCTGCCTTTTGCCGAACACTTCCAAACCACAGTGCTAGAGTTAGGGAAGGACAGGGATGAGTCTCACTGGGTGTTTTTAGTGGCTCTCATATTTAGTAGGTTAGAAGATTTCATTTATATGGATGTGGGTCATTCAATGCCATAAACCTGTTATTAGAATAGCAGTAGAATATCCAAACACCAGCGAATTTGGTTTTCCCATCTTTATTCCTTGCCTCATTCGGGTATGAATTTTGCCTCTTTATACATTTTTGAGAGGCAGGACATTTTGTTTTCTCAGTGCTTTTTGGTTCAAAAAGGCGCAATTAAAACCAAAGAAAACAATCAAGCAAACAAAAGAAAAATGGAGAAAAAGCCCTGTGTTTAAACATGTTTCTCTAAAATAAGAACACACCACTGGAGGCTTTCTGATCATCAGTTCCAGCCCCTGCTGCCACTGGCACAGACACACAATCCCTCCCATAAACTGATCAAGCCTCAGTTATTGCAGCTTGTCTCTGAAGTCCTCAGCTCATTGAGTCGAGCAGGTCGGCTCCCCGTCTCGTCACTGTCAATATGTGACAAGACTGTTTTCTGAAAGTCCTCAAAATAAAGGAAGCCGAGGAGGAGGGAGGGTAAAAGCACATTTTTAAATGGAAGATCGATTTTGCAGATTAGCACAATTCTGGGAAGTCAGAGTGAGGTTTCTTCTGTAACCACAATTAGTTTTTGCTCATCATATAGGGGTATTTGAGGATGGATTTTGTAATACGTACTTTGGTTAATCATATTATGTTATTTTCACATAAATTGTCTAGGCAGAAGGCTAAATATTTTCAGCCACTATAAAACATATAATTTTGAAATTCTTTGATGATTGTCAAATGAGAGGTACGGCTAATCTTCAGAATCTGTGAGCTTCAAATTCTTATTGGGAAGTGATATAGATGTATACCTATGACTTGCATTTATATTGTTAATAACAGATATATTTAAAATGGAGGTTTGATCACAACAATACTGAGCATCCTGGTAATGCCATGTTTACCCTGTTTTTACATTTCCCTTGATATCTGCTCATGGCCACCGTGGTAGATGGAATATTGGGCTGTACAGATCTTGGATTTGTCCAAGTGAGACTATTCTTATATTCTTCCCTACTTTCATTAAATTCTTCTAAAAATCTAATCACATTCTCACTGCACAGTGACATTTTCTCATTTATTACCTAATTTGAAACTGTTTCTAACTTTCAAGAAACATTTATTTCTACTCCTAATCTCTAAATGAAGTTGATAGGGTATTTGGTTCAGTTTAAGATTAAGAAATCTAAATTTTGTTATCTAGCACAGATGTCTACTGTTACACTAGGTGTCTATGATCCTGTTACAATCAATGAAGACCTTGTCAATACAAATCATAGAGTTCCTCCAGCTCCCTGGTCCTTATAGATTGAATTGATTGCATCTCCATTAATGATAATGGGAGCTTATATAATGATCTTGATTCAGTTTCCTAAACATAGATGCCTAATACCTTTTGAAAAGCTATACTGTATCCCCTGGCAGCTTTCTGGTGCTTCAAAAGGATGCAAATCTCATCCAGCAGGTCCCTTGTCAGATCTATGAACCCATTTGTGGGTCTCTTGAATAAACTAGAGAGTTTGAAAAGGGCAGTGTTGAGGCAGGAGAATGGAGCCTGTTGTGCACAGGCAGACACCTGAGTTTGGTATGATAATGAGAGCCTCATCTTGGGTTTTATTGCCTATAGGTTGGTATTGCTGCTCACAATTCAGCAGAATTCCTTAACATAAAATGAAAAATATATCATCCCCTCTTGGGTGCTGAATGAAATCTGAGATTTCATTTTCTCAGTTCTTTGAGTGTCTGCAGTTCTGTCATAGTAGCAAAGTGATAATGAAGATAACTGAAAAACGAAGACTAAGAAAGACTTGGTGCATATGTTGTCTTGCTGCTTCATTTAACTGTTTCCTTTTTCATGTATTATGTTTGCCTGGGGGTTTTAACTGCCAGGGTAAGCAACGGTTGTCTCTAAATGCTTTGACTTTTTCCCCAAACACTGGACCCAGAAACCTTTTGAGTAAATCATTTCAGTATGTATTCAAGACCATAATAATTTAAATATTACCTTTCAACAGAAGACCACCTAAAGCACTGTGTTGGCAACAAGCCCAGTATTTAAATATAAGTGAAAGTCCAATAGTGGCAATCTCACTATTTGGCAAATAAGAATCAGGAACCCTGGAATTGTGTTATAGAATCAAGCACCTTATTACTTGTCTTATTGTGCATCATCTGCACTGTGAACCTGTGCCACATTTACAAGATTCTCTGTAGCCAGAGAACTGAAACTGAAACACACAGACACCCACAACAGAAAGGAATCTGAGATTTCACACTGCTGGTTTCTATAGGAATGGAGGATTTAGGTTAAAAAAAGACAACTGCTATGAATATTACATTAAATTTTCAGACTATTGTGACATGTCTGGTTGCCCAGCTCTGTCCTGGGGAATACAAATGAGTGTTCATTCCATCTGAAGCCCCTATGGCTGACTTCAGTGGTCCAGCTGAGGAATTTCTATATTTAATCATAGCATATGTCATACATTTTGTTTCTCAAGTGACAAATGTAGAGACTGTTACAATGACTTCTCCTATGAAGCCAAGGACCTTCATGTGAATACAACCCCTCTTACTGAGTGGGACTGTGAGGCCAGAAACTGAAGCATTAGCAAATAGAACTGGTTTTGCTTTTCCCTGTCATTTTAAAAAGTACTTATTTTTCAGAGAGTGGTTAGCAGAGTCTGAAAAAGCCATCCCAAAAGTTTTTGAGAGCATTTAAGCCCAGAGAATTTCCCCTAAAGGCTGGGAGAGTTAGTTGTTAGGGAGGTGGGTTTTATTTCCTATTCTGTCTTTTACTGAATGGAGGGGAAAAACCAAGATATCTTCTGAACAGCAATGGCCTTTAATCCTTGAGATAAGAAGTCAAGCATTAAGAACAGCAGTTTTAGAAAGGATGTAGGATTAGTTACCTGAAAAGTAAGAGTAATTCTGTCAATGTGCAAAAGCTGAGGGAGCTTGATGCTCTCATTGCAGACAAGTGGAATTTTCTTCTTTCTTTTGTTCTGAAAACTGACCTTTCAGTACAAATAAAAAAGTGGAAAATGTCCACATCAAAGCCTATTTCCCTAATAGGTATCTGTATCTTCATAACTTCTTTAAAATGAAATTTCTTCCTTAATAAAACCTAGAAGACTGCAAAAGTGGTAGTAGGTACCTCAAGGATTGATCCTATGATAATGACAGAGGTGAGTCAGGTACACATTCAGATGAGCAAGGTTAGTCCTTATAATAATCTTCTTGTTTTGGATCATTACAGTGTTTCAGATTAAACTCTATCCTGCCAAGTGAGAACAATCCGCTTTTCAATTATGAAATAAAAACATAGATAAGTTCAGCAAATTTGACAATATCCATTGCCAACTGTTTCCACCAAGAAGCCAGGACACAGACAAAAGACAGAAATCAGTTTTCCTCAGGACACATTTCTACTTTACTCATGGTAGTCCGAAACTGTGAACAGTTGAATTAGCATTTAAACTACTAGCAAAATTTGCATTTATGGTCTTAATAACTTATAAGAAAAATCCAAGTGAGATCAGAAAAGCAATTGTTACATATTTTTCTGCCCTTTCACGTAGAAGAGTTCAAGCTTTGCTCCAAGCTGACGCAAAGAATTACATTTATTAAGTCCAGTCAGAAGCAGGTAGTCAGTCATTAAGATCTGGGAAATGAATCTACCTTGTCACATCATTTTCTTGGCTCTGAGGACTAGTGCACCCTGAACATCCTAGTCTGCTGTACTGACAAGTGTGGGACAGACTATTGATTGTAACTCTGACCATTCTTATTTTCTAGATGAAATGTCCATTCCTGCTAAGCTCTTAATCTCAATGTGGATATGGCCAGTTTAGCAGTGTAATTGTAAAGAAGTGACAGTGGTATAGACAGGAGGATGTGATGTCTTAATCAACAGTAGACATAATATTTCTGGGAACTGCTGATCAATGTGGGTTAGGGTGGAAAACATATTGAGAGGATTGTGGGAAATAACGTCTACAAACTCTCATGGGCTTAGAAGCACAGGCCAAGAAGAGAAATAGAAACAGAGGTATGATCAGAACGATAGCAAATTAGATAAAGCAGCCACTGCCTTCAGAAACTTCATTTCTTTTAACTAGCTCAGAAAAAAAAAAAAAAAAAAAAAAAAAAAAAAAAGGGTGTATAATGCTGCAAAATACCCCTTTGGTAAATAGCCAAACGAACAGCATGAACAAACAGAAATTAGAAATTTAAATGTCCTTAACCAACTGCAGTCTCAGTTATTTTTCCAAAGAGGTAGGTGAGGGGTGTCACTCTGAAACCCTGATACTGATGACTGGATCTTTTACTTCCAGGACTTCACAGATCCTTGCTGATCTTTGCTGACTGAAAGAGGCTGGCTCCCAGTGAAAGGGAAGCTGTGACAAACAGCCCTTGCTTGGTCCCAGCAGGAAATCTTCTCTTACCACTGAACTGAGATTACACCGTGGAATGAATCCTGGTTCAAACTGGAACTGTCTGTGTTGAGTTTGAACACAGATCTGTTTTTCTGGAAATGCTGCAGCTGTATAAATAACACATAAATTCATTTCTACAGATAAAGGAGGAAGGAGTTAATTACTTAGCTAGTGGTTATAAACCTGTCGTAAGCGAACCAAAAGGAAAAATTGGAAAGTTTTGTCCCTATGGCTCTTATTTAATCATTGTTTCACACATGTTTTTCCTTACTTGGATATTTATCTGACCTTGTTTTCAGCTGAGTATTTCAGCATTTGTCTTGAATGTGCTGTGAGTTTTGCACAAGAGGATGCATATGATGCACAGAGAGGAACACTGTCTGCTCATTGCCAAGATTTCCCCCACAAAGAGGAAACATGGAGCATTTGACAAGTTTTCCCCATGGTGCCAGTATCTTTCTGCTGTACACTTTTGTGTGAGATCACCTTGTGAGGAAGAGATGGAGAGAGGCAATTCTGAAAAGCAGTAAACTATGGTGTGATAATGACAGGAGAAAGAAGAGTGGGTGAGGAGACTCTTTCACTCTTCAGACTTTGGAGGTCTTCTTTAAGGTGTGTACTACTGGTGGATAAAGAGACAAACTTGCAGTGATGTGTCTGTCAGCACTGCTTAGCAGTGAAGAAGCAAGATAGAAAGAAATTGCACAAGAGTCTATTACTGTTGCTTTCTAGGTAGGCTGTGGAAGAGAAAGAGTGCAAAGGAAGAGCTGCAGTTTACAGTCACAGTTTGGCAGCTATTCCCATCCCGTCTTTACATATTTAAAATTCATTTCACTGCAAGCATATAAAGGATCACCCTCTCTCCCTTGACACTGTGACAGCTCCTTTAAGGGGGCAAAGAAAAAAAAGTAAATAAATGATATGTTCTGCTCTGTATCCATTTAAAAAGCTGTGTGTCTCATTTCTCTACGCATGCATCTCACATACTTTTTAAATTTTTATTTTTATTAAGACAAAAATGGAGGAATCAGTTTATAAATCTGGACTACATTCCTGTTAACAACTTGCTTCTTTCTGTTTACTCATTATCCCTGCCCTTCTCCCATCTGTTTCCATCACTGTCAATAATGAATACACCCCTTTGAGTTCCTTAGAAAGTTAGATCCTGTGAAGCTACAAATTGCAGCCTTTAGGAGAGGGGACCATCTACATAAGAAAGAGTGAAGCTTTATTCATAAAACTAGTTTTTACTGCCTTATGAGTTTCTGTCTATAATGAAGCTCTGTAAGAGGCAATTTCTGATGTTTAAATTGGGACACAGTGGCCGAGGCTCTCCTGATTCCCAAATTTCTCACTGTTGTTCCTAGAGGAAAGGTTACCTATCCTCAGCCTACACTGCTCTCCAGGAAAGCCACAGGGGATTAGAGATCATATCATTTGTCAATTTGAATCAGATGAGGGCTGGAAAGAGGAAAGAATCTTTGGTCATTTCCTCTTGGTTTCTTGCTCATCAGAGTCTGCTGCCATCCAGCCTCTGGAGCACTTTGGGGAACTTTGTCATTGGCTCCAGTAGGAGCTCAGGAGTATTTCATTAAGACACTGATAAATTGAAAGATATATTTTGCATTCTTTTTTGCTGTTCAAATGACATATAAAAGAATTTAATAGAAATAAAGGATTTTTAATGAATTTAATAAACAGTACAGTTTAATGCTTATGGCAGGTATAAAATGTTGAAGGTTTACCGTGTTTTGAGTAGGGGTTTTTTTTTGGCTTTTTTCACATTGAATTTAGAAGAAATGTTGAGGGATTTTTTGAATGAATGAATTTTAAATCCTCATATTTTACAGTCATACTTAAAAAAATGGAGCAAATATGAAATTTAGCTAATAGAGTCTTACCTAAATAAGCATTAAACAGCAAGTGTGAGGTGAGTTGACTGGTAAACAATGTGTGGGTGATTTTATGATTCGATAACGTCTCTCTTTTGGCTTGATCTCATGCTTTTCTCCTCTGACTCTCACTATGGGATACTCAGCAAATAGATAAACTTCTGGTTCAGTGAGCTGCTGTGAAGAAGTTGTACCTTTGCACCGGTTGGATATGCGGCTGATCTCAGCAAAATAACACCAAGCTGTAAGAAATTATTTTACAATGGCAAAAAGATGGTCTTCAAGGCCTCTTCTATCCAAACATTTGTGTGAGAAGTTGGGAGCCTTGCTAGAAGCTAAGAAATTACCTGTGCAGTTAAATCATAAGGCTTTCCATATTAACACCCAGGCACAAAATGTTTGTGAGCAGCAAGTAGCTGGTAGTTCTAACAATCAGGGCATTTAGTTGCATTCTGAAAGGGGCAAACTGGAAAAAAAATATTGCCTAATATTGTTGGAAATGTAATGCCCTTCTCTGTCCTAGAAAGAAATGGCTGCTGTTCTTGATTCTGGGTAGTGGTTGGTCACAGAATCACAGCATCATTTATGTTGTAAAGGGCCTCTTTGGAGCACCTGGTTCAATCTACTTATTTCAGAGTAACTTGAACAGTTTTCAAGTGAGATGAATGGAGAAAATGTGTCAGGGTAAAACACCGCATCTTTAATTCAGTTTCCCAATGAATTCTTAAAAAGAAAAGGAACAGAAATTTCAGTTCTTGACAGAATAGCTGTTCAACATATAAATATACTTTTTTTTTTCTTGTCCTTACCTAATTTCATGACTTTTGGAGTAAATTTCACACTTACTCAGAAAGTCCAGAAGTTATGCAAGGACAAAATTCAGTTCTAGTGAGTAAAGATAATTTGTGATTCAGGCTGAACTGGTGAGTGTTGTTTAAATAACTTTTTAGGACAGGGTAAGAGAACATAAAGGATATTACAGTCCAGCTTTCTTCTCCTCCAAATAACAATTAGCTTCTTCCCTTCTTCTAACATTGGTTAGTAATTTTAATTTATGCACCTGCCGTTCACATTTTGCAATAAGATATTTGTCCACTCACTCCCATCCCTCCTCTGGTGTAGTATCACACAGGTCAAATACCAGTCTTTGATACAACAATTGCATGTCTGGACTGTTATGTAGACACACGTTAGAAAGTCCTGGAGTGCAATGAACCCTAGAGGGAGGAAGAATCCAAATGTAGAAAGTTAATTTAAAACATGGCCTCAAAATATTTGGCCTCAAAATAGACAGCAATTCTTTCATCAATTTATCATAATATTTATACAGTCTCTAATACTCTATTAGTTGATTACTTCACTGCCTTAGAAGAAATTATAACCAAAACTCTTTTTTTAAGGCAGAAAACATTATCATCCCCATTTTTTTAGGTAGGATAGCAAGACACAGAAAAAATGAAGAGGGCTAAGCAGTTAGAAAGAGTTAGGCACATATAAGAAGAGATCAGGTGCCAAGCTGAATGTTTAGAAACAGCTAAGTAAAGCAAAATCTCATCAGGAGCCTATTGTCATTAAATGCCTAAATACCTCTAGAATTCTGTTGTGTAACCTCTGTGCCATGTGCCAGCACGCTACAAGCAGGAAGGTATCCCTTTACAGAAGGCATGTTTCATGAATTGATCTGATACCTACAACTGCAAAATAGGAACAAATTAATTTATCTGTTTTTAACTCCCTCTCAGACCCCTCCCTAAACACTTTAAATGTCACCATTTCCTCAGGAACTGAAGGTGTGCTGAACAGCATGTCCTGCACAGAAATAGGATAATCTCTCTTCAATGTTTGGCAACTAGTATCTATTAATTAAGAATCCATCATTTTTACTCTGTAATTATATTTATTAAACCCTAACTCATATCCTAACTATAATTAGTTCCTGCTAATTAATTTTATCAAATCCCTCTAGATTCATATCTAAAGTAAATATTGAGTAGCCCTACACTAATTATTTCAATCAACGTGGAATGCATTTCAAATGACTGTGAATAGTTTCTATTAATTAAATTTAAAATAAAATAAATTTTCAATACAATATGTTTGTAAATGTTAAGATTTTAAGATAAAAGAGAATAAAAGAATGGGATAATGTGAAATACTCATTTGCATATTAGACCAAATTAAATATGACAATTTCGTCTAAGTCAGAATTTTTCATGGGGAAAAAAATTTTATATGTGAAATATATGAAGAATTATGGCTGAGTACTATAATGATTTACCTTGAAAAGCTTTTCCATATCCTTTGAAGTAGATGAGACTCCTTATATTTTAAAAAAAATCTGTTTTAATTTTTTAAAAATTATGAAAAATTCAATAATATTTGTGTAACTAACTATGCAAGTAAAGATAAAGCTGTTAGTGAGATACTTTTGGATGTGGTGCAACATTTTTGCCAGAATGGACTGGGGGAATCATCCTTACCTAGCAGCACTGAGAGACAACCTGCCTGATTCAGAGAATCCTAGAATAACCTGATTTGGAAGGGAACTGCAAAGATCACTGCCTCCAGCTCCTGGTTCCCTTGCTATTGCTAACTTAACTTGGTCTACACTGCAAAGGAAATTATGGTGTCAATTTGGGTTCCTTAAAGCAAAGTGAATGAAAATGAGGCAGCAACGAGAAGTCAGCATTCAGATCACAGCCATTTTGGACTCCATGGGTTATTCTTGACCTTTAGCTGGAAGGATCACTGGAGCAGACACTGTCTTGGATCTTCCATTCATCTACAGATGTCTCAGATATCCCAAGGTATCTAAAATGGTCCTTCACTCAAGCTGCTGCAATCTGCTGAAAGTTTCTAAGCTGCAACTAACTCAAGTTATTTACTGGAGTTAAAATACTAAAGATTTTTGTTAATGTTTTAATCCAAGTGACCTGTATGTCATATCTCCGTTTATACACAATGGTTGGAAAAATCCTGAAATACTCAGAACTCTGCTGTTCAGAGAGGGGCAGAGAGGGTATCCATCCCTCCTAATATCAGAAATCCATGCTTTTCTTTCCATTCTTGCCTTCCCCTAAATGAAACAGGCACTTTCATCTGCCCTATTAAAGACAACAACTACAAACCAGGAAGAATCTCATCCTTAAAGTGTTTGTTTCTTCCTGCTGTCTCTATAAGGAGGTGGGGTGACCAGCACAGACAGAACCATTTCTGATTCAGATGCCTTTGATAATGTTACTCCTGCCTGTTGAGACTGTGGAGCCTTTGAGCAATGCTGAGTAAATAAGAATGGAAATAACTCTAGTTTTTGTATTGGTTTTGTCAACTGTTTTGGCTTCCTGGAATTACATCTTTCATAAGATTTAGTGACTGGTGAGAAGAGCCTGTAATATCTTTGAAGGATGACAGTTTTACTGTCATGGATGGTTACAGAAGTTGTAGCATTTGGTGATGAAGGGAAAACAGATTTCAGCTCTGTATCTGCCATGGGTTAGTCTTGATTTCAACTGATGTAACACAGGTCAATTGTGTAAAGTAGCTTCCATCTGTGGATATTTGATTTTAATTAGCAAAGAATACAAACTAGCAGAAGTGAAATCTTAATCCAAGCAAGAATATGTCGTACTATATTTCAGACTTATTATGTTATGCAATTTTAATCTTTTGCTAATAATTTGCAGTATCACTCTATTTGGCACTATGACAGTCATTTTGCCACAGAGATCATGACAACACTGACTTTTTTTTTTTTAGTTTATAGACAACCTCAAAGCTGTCTTTAATTTTAAAATCTTATTTAAACATGCATGTACACACACACATAACGGAAATTTAAATATTATGGTCTGTTTTGTATCACTGTGCATATTGGTATCAATGACTTGTTTTTCGTGTGCCATTTGACATCTCTTCACCACTCCAAATATGCTCCTGGGAAAGCTTTACATATTTTTAGGATAAAGAAGCCATTAGTACAACTCTTCTGGTGACTTTAGATTTCCTGCAGCTGCTTCTGTTTTGAGCTCAGTAACATGTGGTTGTGTAAAATATTTATTTTCCAGAAAGATATACTATCTTATTTTTGATAGTATTAGCAGATGGTTAGTCTACCTCCTCCCTCAATAGTTTATTCCAGTGGTTTATCATTTATACCATATGCTTAAAATTAATGCCACATTTCCCATCTGATTTTGTCTGACTTCAATAAAGCTACATTAATTTCCTTCAGTTGTTTGCCCATTTTCAGGCCTTTTGGGTTATTCAGGGAGAATCCAGAATGTCCTTCACACTTGAAGCATCTGAGGTGTGCCTTGTTACCTGTAACCATCTTCTGCTCCAGCAGGCAACACTAGTCAACCCAGTATCAGTAACAACTCTGTTTTTAACAGTTCCAGTGGTCTGTGTTTAACTTAATTGGTTTCTTTTTCTGGATCTTTCAGGTATTTGTCTGTCCTTTCATTCATCTCATAGATAGGTTGGTTTCTCCCATCTGCTTTTGTGTTCCAATCAACCTATATTGTAAAAGTCTTAATTTCTTTCTGTTAGCATTGCATTCAATGTGCAATGGAAAAAAATCAGGCTGCACAAATATACCTGAGGGATATTGCCTGTTACTCATTCCTTTCCCTCTACCTTACTGCTATATCTACTTTTTTATTTCCAATTTTTCCTCCCATTCATTTAGCTATGAATCGTCTGGATCTATTTGTTTTATTTACTAATTGAAGAATTTGGTCAATTTGTGACTATTAGGGAGAAAACCCCTCGACAATCAAAACCAGATTAAGCCATAATCATTTAATTTTCCTTGGTTGGTGACAAGCATTTGTAAAAGCTCAGTCTGTAGGCAGAAAACTTTTGTTTTTCTTAATGATTGATCAAATTTCTTCAGATATTCTGTCCTTTTTCTTTCACTGATGGTAAATCTGGAAGCCCAGAGTTTCTCTCCTGCAGAAGAGGAGGTGAAGGAGGAAGACTGTGGTCTGTATGAAAAGAAGTGTGAAGATCTTGCTGGCACAGCTTCTGGTCACCAGTTCTTTCACACTCAGAGATTTTTCAGCTTTATCACAGCCATTTTTTTGATTAGAACTCTCATGTAAATGCACACAGAAATTTTTCCTTCTTTGCAAACCATCCCTGACACATTGCTGGTGATGTTGCACATTGGCTGCAGCACCATTTTAGATCAGTCTAACCTTGTAAGTAAGGAAGCCAAAGATTTTTGGAGAACTTGAATTCAGAAATTATTCTTAAAATAGTAATTTTTTTATTGTGTCTTCACTGGTGGCTGTAAAATTTTTTATAAAATGTCATCAACCACTTTGAATGACTGTGGTTGGCAATGCTTTTTCCATGTCATAACATCTTCCCTTCACCAAAGGTAGCCCCATCAAAACCAAATGTCAGTTTAAAATGAACTTACTTTTTTTTTGGTAGGTTTAGGACAGTGGTTTTTTTCTACTCTTACTGATCCATCATCTTTTTTCAGACACCAGATTATAAAGTGTTGGCTTTATATATTACAGATTTACTTTAAGATATAGCAAAGGATTAGCAAAAGTATCACTAGTGAAGGAGGGAAGCCTGTTGAATGTCATTTCACATGCACAGCACAGATTCTGGAATTCCCCCCAGTTTGACATACTTGGGAAAACTACCAGAATGATACTGAATTTTACACAGATCTTCATATTGTCTAAGACGTGAGAAATGAGTGGGCTGTGCTAAAGATATGTGCAGAAAACTGCTGAATTTGCATAGATGGCATTTGCATGTTTCTAAGGAGGGTGATGGGTGTGCTGTTCAGAAATAATTCAGAAGTACTTGTGCACTTCATAAATGTGCTCACACTGCCTTCTCCACCTAATAGTAAAGGCAAGTGTGAATGTTTTTCTTGCAAGATAATTTCAAAGTATGGTGAACTAGATGCTTTTCTTTCTCTTTCTTTCTTTCTTTCTTTCTTCCTTTCTTTCTTCCTTTCTTCCTTTCTTTCTTTCTTTCTTTCTTTCTTTCTTTCTTTCTTTCTTTCTTTCTTTCTTTCCTTTCTTTCTTTCTTTCTTTCCTTCTTTCTTTCCTTCTTTCTTTCCTTCTTTCTTTCCTTCTTTCTTTCCTTCTTCCTTCCTTCCTTCCTTCCAGAATTCCTTCCTTCCTTCCAGAATTCATTCCTTCCTTCCTTCCTTATCTATTAGATTTTTGCGATGGTAAAAGAAGCCATGCCTGAAGCCTGAAGGTCAAGAGTTCTGCTTGCTGGTGGCTGAAGTGAAGATTACACAGTGAAAACTTGGTGCTTGAAGACTTGTCTGGGTTTTTTGCAGCCTGCTGGGTTACACATACAGCAGAATGTCTAAGGAAAAAAACTGAACAAATCTATTCCATGTCCTCACTCCACTAGAGACAGAATTTCATCAGTGCGTTAGTATTTGAACAGATATGGTATAATCCATTACTCCTCTTCTCAAAAGGAGAAAAAATGCAGTATTAGTTAACACATGGCACAGAAGCTCTGACTAATATTATATTTAGCTAGCTGCTTGTCTCTTAATTATGATTACTGTTCAGCACATTTCCTTAACAGTCCGTGGGTCATCGGATATGCAATGCAGCCCTCCTTGTAGCATCTGCCTATATCACAGGAAGTTCTGTCTCCTTCTGTACTCTTACCTTTTAAATAATAATGGGGCTGCAATAAGTAAAAAGGATTAGTGAAGCATTTCCTGTCTGGCAGTGAGCCTCTTCCTGACCTACTGCTCACAGACTTGTTTGCATCCTTGTCCCTCCTGATGCTCTGCTCTTGGTAGTGTGCACAGTGCACAGATGTTTCTGTCATGCTATTACATGGCTATTTTCAACCTGTTTCTCAGAACAGATGTTCCCACATTGTGCTCTCCCTCCTTTCTTTACTGACACTCTCTGTATAAACAGCAGTGTGCATTTCTGTAGTCCTGGTTTGTGGAGAGAATGAAAATCAAAACGAGTGACAGCGTCTCCCTTTGCAGGCTGCTCTGTAACAGGGCATGCTAGCCTGGACTTCTTCTAGTCTTTCCCTCACTAAGATGCTTGAACTCTTGATTTGTCTGATTTAAACCCATTTTATGCATTTCATGGGATAGTGTTTGGAAGTGTCATCAGTTTTGCCATGTAAAAACAATCTCCTTCAATGTGCCGTCTAGTGGCTGTTCCTTCTCTTGAACCACAAAAGGCAGGGTAATTTCAACAGTATGTATTCTGGGATTTAATCTAAAAAGAGAAACATCACAGTAATAAAATCTCATCTCCTGCCATCTGTCTCCTGCATATTTCTTTACAGTCCAAGTGTATTATATTTGAGCCCAAATGCTTCAGTGTTGGCAACAGTGGCTGGTTATGGTAAGAAATCCCCCGTGAGTTGAAACGCAGAAAGAAGTTGACATATGGACAAAATACACCAGGGATGGCAGGGGCTGGAGTTTTATTCCTAATGTGCTGGAAGTCGTTAAGACTCCTAAACAATGGCACTGCTGGTTAATAGCAGCATTGATGTATTTTGCACATTGCCTTAGTCCTGTAGCCCTAAAACTAAGAACAAGTGGGAAGAATAAGAACAAGTTGGGAAAAGGTAAGGAAGGAAGGGAAAGAAAACCAAGCCTCAAAGTGGATTACGTTCCAGATCCTCCTGAGAACAATTAATTAGAAGCAGACACAGACAAATTGATTTTCTTTCACTGAGGAGGGATAGAGGACATTCACTTTCAAATCAGGCTTGTTGTTCCTGAAATGGTGACAGTGAGCAATGTATCACTTAGAAATGACATGACTGTACTTTCCATCTTGCTCGTTTATTTGGAAGATATTGCTCTTCTCTGTTGGGATATGTGCTTTCTAACATATAAAGAGGTTTAGAAACTGGAGGTTGGCTGGTCTTTGGTCATGTCAAGTCTTAGAATGTCCCAGCATTCAACCATATGATGCAGCTGCTAGGGATAAGTCAAATTAGGAATTCAGCACATAAATTGCTCAACTAATTAATATCTGTATTATTTGGGCACCATCTATCAGGAATAAACATACTGATTCTAGTGTTTAAATAATTTTTTGCTAACAGCAAGGTGATGGTTGGTACAAACAAAGGAAGTACAGGAGATTTGCTGCCAAATAGTGAACTTGTTCCTGTCATGAGAAAAGGCACTGGGAAAAAAATTGTAACAGTACTAACAAGGTATTAGTTAATCTATAAACATACATTGTGGAAATTTATACTGTACATAAGATAAGACACTGCAGGGAAGTCACAAGAGGGAGGACTGGTTTGTTCTACTTCATGTAACTAAAAAGGAGAAATGTAACTATGTTGGCCGATGCTTTCCTTGGTTAATACACAAAAGAAAATCAGCCATCAGCCCTTGGGATGATTAAGGCATTTCTTTATCTCTGATGGCAAGAGGATCTGAGCTGCTTTGACTATTAGATATCTAAAGTGAGATGAAATAAATCACATTATAATTCTCTCTTTCTTTTTGGGAGTTCAGTTGAATGACAAACTTGGTCAACTGGGCCAAAAATTCAAAAGTTGTCAAACCACGTGTGATTCATCTCTTTTATCTTATACTTTTTAAAAGTCTAGCATCTAAGTTTGTCTCTTAGACATTCAGAGGAGGAAGAGAAGTTTGTCCAGAGGGCATGTCAGTCTATATTGATGTAAGGTGACATGAATTTTCTTTAGAAAATGAATATGAGGGCTGCAGGGACATGCTTTTTTCCTTAACAGAGAAGTCTGATCTTTAGATGACCAAAAATAGCTGAGATGAGTCTTACCCAGTGTGGTTTCATTAATTATTGTTAGCTGCAGAGGTGATTTCTGTGGTGGTAAAGTGACATGGCAGGACACTTTAGAGTCTATTTGAGAACCAGTGGGAGATGACTGGCTGTGTATAAATAGGCTGTGCAGCCCTACTGAAGTTCTTATGAGACCTATTGTAAAGGTTGTTTTCCAGGGACTTTGCTGATTTATGGGATTCTGACAGCAGGTGCCCCTGCCCAATTGGAAGAGAACCAGAGGAAAAGAGGATTCAGCTAACTGCAGATTAAAGGAGATTGTTCAGCTACTCTTTTTTTTTTCTCTGCTTCAAGAAGCTGGCATTCCTTGTGGAGAATTTGGAAGCTGATCCATTGAGACTGGGAAAACTAAATCCTATCCAAAAAGAGCTTTGAGACATTTCATGGAGGTGTTTTAGCACAGTGATTGTTGCATTTGAGATAGTGCAAACACTTAACACTAAATCCTTGAAAAGAGAAGGAAGCAGGACAGGAGGGCCTGAGAAATATTATCTTAGCATTACCACTGGCCAAATTCACAGGCCACAGCTGAACACATGCAGTTTCTGTCTTTAGATCCGCAAGGAATAAACACTTCTTGCAAGTACATTTTAAAATCAGTGCACAGTTTTGAAGACATTTTTGTGCCTCTTCTGTCTATTTTTAGGAGTCCAGTGTAATTTGCAATGAACTGGACTATGTCAGGCATTACAACAGGCCTGGCATGTATCACACAGGACTTATGGGAAACCTTATGCCCCCCTGGCATGGAGGAGTAGCTCTGTGAGCTCCTGAATTAATGTTCTAGCAACTGAATATGTTCTGCATCTATCTCAGTGCTGTTATTCCTACTCAAAAATAGCATCTGCAAACAATTAAGGCTCTTAGAATAATAGAATGGTTTGAGTTGGAAGGGAACTTGAAAGATCCTTTAGCTCCAGCCCCTCTGCCATGGGCAGGGATGCCATTTACTGGATCAGGTTGCTCCAAGCTCCACCCAACCTGGCCTTGAACACTTCCATGAATGGGGCATCCACAGCTTCCCTGGATAACCTGAGCCAGGGCCTCACCACCCTCACAGTGAAGAGTTTCTTCCCAACATCTAATCTAAACCTTCCCTCTTTCAATTTAAAACCATTAACACTTGTTCTGTCACTGTCTGTTTGTATAAAAAGTCCCTCTCCCTCCTTTTTATAAGCCCCTTGATATATACCATAAGGTATTGAAATCTCCCCAAAGCCTTCTCTTTTCCAGGCTGAAGAACCCCAACCTTCTCAGCTTGTCTTCATAGGAGAGGTGTTTCAACCCTTGTGGCTGCCCTAGTGGGGTAGAGCCCTCTTTTTGTGGTGGAATTGCTGTAAATTGGTGTGACCTGTTTTGTGCAAACAGAAAAGCCATTCTGTTGAAGGCTGCTAAGAGCTTCCTGCTCGGGGGTCTGAGATCCACAGACAATTGCAGACACTGCTAAAGGCTGTTGACATGTCAAACATTCTGCTTTAAACACAAAGTGCTATCCAGCCCCCTTGGACAGCAAAGCCCAGCTGTAGGCAGCAGGAGTGACCACCTGGAGCAAGAAACTGTGTCAGACAGCAGAGCAGCCAAGGTAACTCAGGCTGACAGCGTGCAGGCTGTCCTTGCTTGTAAATGCACAGGTAAAAGTAACAGCATTTTAGAGGGGAAAGCCAGGAGAAGGAGAGGAAAGCTGGGCTTTGTGGTTTTTGTCTCCAAAGTCTATGACTAAAATTGATGAAACCACACTTTTTTAACCTTGGGATTTCTGTCTACAGTAGGATTGAGCTACCCTCATGGTGTGCTGAACCTGAGCTGGCAATCCAGCCTGCTCACAGGGCTTGGTAATTCAACTAGAGATCTTCAGTAACTGCTCAATTCATTGATTTTGAGTTGGAAAAGGAGCATTGCTCAGTATACTCTGGTATTCCCATGAAATAAAAACCTATCTATTGGTTTGCTCTTCTGTCTTGTATGAATTAGGATTTCCTCCAGATCCTTTATGGACAGGCAAGAAAATGCAGTGTCCTATCTTTATTATCTCTGCTGTAGTAGAAATGCAAAAGAGACCAAAACAAATGGGAGGATTTCAGGTATGACCACAAAATGATTTTACAGTCAATTCCCTGATTAAATGGTGTCAATTTTTCACATGGGATTTATCAGGCATAAACATGTGTACATTTGGAATAAGCAGAGGGCTTGCACTCTACACTCTCACTGAGCTGACCATCTTGCCAGTCTGACACATTCTTAAGACTTCAGATTTCCTGAATTTTAGGAGCAGAATTTAGGAGCAGAATTTAGGAGCAGAATTTAGGAGCAGGGAGGCCAAAGGCTCCCTCTCTGCATCTGTTCTCTAAATTTGCAGTGTGCATGCACAAGACAGGCTGTGAGAGCCTGCACATTCCTGGAGCTGGTGCTGCAACCAAGCTGACAGTTGTCAGGAAATCCTGGAGGAAATTTAATCCAAATTCCTTGAATTCCAGTCATATAAAAATTTAGAGAGACAAACAGGAAAAACCAAGGGTCTGCTAATACTACCTTGACTACAAAAATTAGATTTTTCATAACCTGATTTTTAGTTTGCATGAGGTTATACTCTGTTCTACTTCAGCTTTCTTGCTGAGCAAAACATTTAAGTACCACAGATGTGACCACATAGGCACAGTTACAATATCTACGAGCTGGGAACTCTGACCTCACAAATAAAATGCAATTTTCAGATTTGTCTGTCTAGCGACGGTGTTAATCTGATTATAAAGTGCTAGATATTTTGAAATACTAAAAGAAAATTAACCCTAAGGAGTTAGAAAATACATATTAGATTATCTAATGAAAAGATAACTTGCATTGTTTGACCTATACAGCACAGGGACAGTAACATGGGGCATAGTGGAAGCAGTAACAGCAGAAGCACAAGCAGCAATGCTGGGGTGGCAGCAGGAATAGCCTCTCTGACAGCAGAAGGGAAAGAAAAGCTGTTTTCCAAACCTGCAAGTATGAGGCTGTATGTTTACCTGCTTGATTTACAACTGACACAATGTATAGATGGCAGACTATTTACATTTTGGAATGTGCTAAATATGTTTGGGGGCAAACCTCTAGTGAGTGTGGATATTTTCAAGCATTGTTTTTATAAACGTTACCTATGTGCTTACATGCTGGACAATGGAATAATAATATGTGCCAGGTTTAGACAGCAAGTTGGTCTTAAGAGATAGAAAAAGCACTTTAAAAACATTTCCCATACACATGGTTTCTGAAAACCAAACAAACCCATGCTTTCAGTCATATGCGATGTAGCAGACACACAGAAAAATCAGATGGTTCAATTCTGCAAGCTGCTGAGTGCTCTCAGCTGTATTTGATATTAAAACAGCCTTGTATTTTACAGGTTTATGCTCAGGAAATGCAGATCAACATGAAAATAGGCATATAATGGGCAACTGATGTGTGTCTCCTAAAGTCCCTCCTGCCACTATAAGTGACTCTTGTCTTCCCACATCTCATCCCTTTGAAGGCTGGCCCCAGTGGTGCCTTCCAAAATGTCCAGTTTTGCATCCATGGCTTCCACTGACATTAATGAGGATTGCAGATGTATGCTGAAGGCAGAGCAGCCTTTCAAGTGTCAGAGAGCAATGCTGCTATTCAGCACTGCTTTTAACCTCAGCAATCCACAGCAAAGTGCTGTCAAGTAAAAGGAAAATTCCAGGTGGTTCCCACCTTAGAATTTCTTTGGGATTTTTCAGGACTGCAGATATGATTGCCAGACTTTGGAACATTCACTCTTCAGGGTCAGATATATATGCTTGCAGCATGGAGGAAAACCAGCTTCTTTTGTATGGTACAAACAGAGGTTTCTTTCCTCCTTCCACGTGCTCTGGGAGAACTGGCATCCTGAATTCCTCTCCAGTGCAGCATTTGGGTAATTTTAATCCAATGCATTGTTCATTGTTAAGAGATGATACAGCTCTGGAAGAAATTAGAGACTGAACAATTAGAGTAGTAGAGAAGTATAACACTGACTTAACAGTTTCACAGATATGTGTTTAATTCTGTAAGGCAAGACTATACCTTGGACAGTAAAGGTCATATTAATCATAAAAAATATTAGATCTTTACTGCTTAGATATTAGATTTGAGATAATAATCTAGTTTCTCTTTCTTGCCCCTTTGAAGAAACAAGCACTTTGCTAAAATTCTCCTCATCTCAAGGTAGATCTCTAAACAGCCCAGATGACCCATGCTGTAGAAATGCTGATTTCTCTCCACTGACTATAAAGGGAATCTGGGTCATATGAAAGTTGAGGTGGTTTCCATCCATATCCTGAAAGGCTTTTAGGACTATAGGAAATAAGCATTCTTATCTCAATGGAATGCTGTGGCACAAAGGAGCAATTCCATAAGGGATGTGGTCAGAGATGTACGTAGTACAAACCTTACCAGGACTGGAGTACAGCTCTGGTTTTGTACTCTGAGAAAAGGCCTCAATCAGTTGATGAAACATATTTGTCTTGTACTATTTGAGATGCCTTAGGATATCCAAGAGATCCAAACACAGCTGATGCAGGATGGTGGTGGTCTCTCACCTGCCTGGTATGGCAGCTGGAGGCCAAGAAAGTTACCCTAGGATGTCTTAAGTGGCAATAAATGTCACTGAACTATTCATTTGAGACCCTATTCAATAGTCATTTATCTGAGCAGTGATTCATCTCACCTGTTTTCAATTAACTTTTTCTCTAAGTGCTGTTGACTACCTTGACCAGATTGTTATTGATTTTAAAAGGAGTTTAAAAGTGCATGTGAAATACACGTGCGCATGTAAGATATGTTTTATCTGTGCATGTGAGATTATGAAATTAAATAGACTAAGTCTGGAAATTGTGCGGTGATTCCTTTCCCTTAACTTTAATGTCTATTGCCATTTGTGGTGCTCTAGGGTAACCTACCTGGTCTCTAATTTCCTGTCAGAAGGGCCACACATCTTTTGTAAGTCCTCTTCCTGCAGTGTGTTATGTCTTAGATGCCTGTGAATATCACTAATAGTGGTAAGTATTTATAAAAATTAGTCAAGTCACGTATATTTAGCTGGAGATGAATCCTGTCCTGTCCTCTGTTTTAAAAGGGATATTGAAACAGGGATATATATTCTGCAGGAATGGCAGAAACAGCTAACTATCTATTTTTGAATTAAAGAATATAAAAAAAGGAAATGTTTTTCCAATCCATTTAGCTCATCGGAACCATGACCAAAGATAGATGTAATTGCAGAGTAGAAATATTTTCAATAAAGTACCTTGTACTTCAAAATAAATTTAAAAATGGAAGAAGATTGAGCAAGGTGAAAATAAAGAACTGACAATTTCAGTTTAGACATTGGGCGGTAAATCTCTCATTAACTAATGGGAAAAATCACCAAGGGAATTGATGAAGCCTGTGCTCCTTGAAGTCTTCAAATAAAGACAGGATACTTTCCTGAAGTTATAATTTGCCAAAAGCAAGATTGTGAACTCAGTACAACGGTAACTGAAGGAAGTCAGCTAGCATGTGGTAGGCTGGAGATGAGACTCAAAGGCCTGCTGATCTCTTCTGGCACTAGACACCACAAATTGTGCCAAAACAGGAAGAGTATGACATGATTTCAGCTGTGCTTGCTGCAAATCAATTATTTTTTTTCTCACCAGAAAATGGCAAGTAGGATTGACTTGGATGATCTTTATATCACTTCCCTCCTCCCAATTTCCATTAATTATGAGGAAATGGCAGAATTCTCAAAGGTATTTGTTGTTTGCAGTTATTTGAATACTACACAGTCACATCTGTATTTGTTGTTAACATTCTTCAAACCCTTCTTGTTGCCTTCTGTACCTTTTTCTTTGTTTATTCACCTGTTGCACATTATCCAACTCTCAGATTTGTAACTCTGGATAAATATTGTCTTCATGCTAGTTCTTTTTGTCTAATACAGTGAGGAATTGATTTTTTTTTTTTTGGTAACTGAACTTCCATTAATAATAGTAATTCAATTCTTTTCTTTCAAAGTAGTTCTTCAGCAAATTGGAGAGTGAGTATGAAGATTATTCACAAACAATTGATTGATGATGAAATCCTCTATGTGTCATTCAGCTGTGTTAATGAGTGCAGAAAAAGAACCTCCATTAGCAGATGAAATATGCAGCTTTGTCTCTGTTCTCAGACTGTTAATTTCTTATTCAGTGATGCTAGTGGAAAATTATGTTACATACCCCTAAAATGTTAATCTTACAAGATTTTTTATTCAGGTGCCTCAGCCTGTGTTTATCACCACAATAGCATAAGAAACTGCAAGGCTCCCCCTTATGTGTGGTACTGAGGGTGAATTCATATTGCCTTTTTGGTACCATCATTTATTCTCATATGAGTCCCCACTGCCCACTTTGTTTTGTGCTGAGGTGCAGCAGCTGGTTGCCTTGTTAAAGAAACTCAAATATGAGTATAGGTGTTTGCACTGAGGACCGTACAAAGACCTATCTAGAAAATTCCATGGTATTTATACTTCTAAAGAAACTGTCAGGCTTCATGTGAGATTTTCAGGAATATCAAGGGTTCTGGATCCAATGAAATTAATATGGAAGATGAAATCTGCTCTCTAGGGACAGAATGAACAATTTCCTCATTTATCTTTTACACATGCCTCTGTAGTATTTGAGCACTCTGAAAATGTTAACTGTTCTTGATATTCCTATGGGGGAAGAGATGGTACTATTCCTATTCCACTGCCAGTCAGGAAGATGCAGCATTGAAAAAGTTTTTGAAAGCCATTAAAAAAAGTCCCAACTGATTTGTTTCCAAGAAATTTTGCATTTTACTGTATGTTTCTGTTTCACTTCAGCAAAATGAATCCTAATATTCCTAACTTTTGAGTGATCAGCTCTGTAATGGTAGTTTTCCCCCCCCTTCTTCAGGAGCTATTTGCTTTTAAACTACAACCCAGCAACATCCAGACCTCTCCCCACATACCTATCCCTTGTTTTATGTCTTGTTGCCCTGGCCAGTTTCAGCTTTTTTCCTCTCTCAACTCAACTTCAATCTCTCTTTATCCTTTCCTTTACTTTTATATCACATTCTCTGGTCTAGTATGTTATCTCCACTGTTGCTATATCTGTCTTCCTCTTATCAAGGCTGAATCCTCTAATCATAGTGTCCCCAGACTGACTCTTTGTCTCCGTCTACTCTCTTTGCTTTATTGTACTTTTGCTGTTGTTCTGCTGCTGTCCTTTGTGTTTTCTAGTTTGTGCAGCTGAAGAATCATTGAAGACTCATAAGACACAATAACCCTGCAGCCATTTCCTCTGGATGACTTTAGAGGGAAAATTGCCATAATTTCAGTGATTCCTTCACCCCTTCAATGTGCTCAGAGCCATCAGAGTTATTTGTAGGGAAGCTTCACTATGTCTGTGGTGAACATTCATTTTTTCCCCCAAGCTGATTGCTGACTTGTGAATTTCTGTTGTGGTGGTAGAAGATGCAGTTCTACTCTCACAATCACTGCAAAAAGAGTAAGTGCTGGATGGAAAACACTAGACTAGCAGAGAATTTTGGTATTTTTTTAAATAACTAAAATGCCACAACCTTTTCTTTTTGCAAATAAGCAAAAAAGCGTATCTCATATCTACTCTTATTCTGGCTTAATTCCAGGGCAACTAAATACATTAATTTCACTAAAACTGGTGAAATTTTGGCAACATAATATATTCACTTCATTTGAACTAGTTAAATTTTGGCGAAGTTTTCAGCCAGATTCTGTAAACAAAACTTTAGATGGAAATTGCTGAGAAACCTTACTAGCAGTCGTTGTCAGCAGTCCTGTCTATAACTTGATGTGTGCAGTAAATCTGCATGGCTTGAGCCTAAACCTGTAAGGCTCTTTGGAGAAAATAGCCACTATCATTATCTGACATTTAGCACATTTAGAAATATCCTGTCTGAAATAGTTTAATGTATCTTTAAATATGAAAGAACACAAACCAGTGGGGTTGAATAGTTTAAAATGAAAAAAATACCTGCAAGTGATAGAATAAGAAAACATTACATGTCCCTACCCACTCTGCACCAGATGTGGATCAAAATGACTTTTTCTGATCAGAATGCAGGGAAATTTTAAAAACACATGCTCTCTGCTTCAGACCTGCTTGCTGAGTTGTGCTGTGCAGAATGGATTGTTAGAAGCATGTTTTAAAACCCTTGGAAGCAATGGATTCTTCACAAAGAAAACCGATATACCTGGCAACGCTGGTAAGCCCTTTTACACTTAGTGTGCTGCAAATTTCACCATCTGCTTGGCCTCAGATTTCTCAGCTGAACAGGCAGCATTTCTGATACCTGGGACTTTTTCCTGTGAGTCCATACAATTAGGTAAATTGATTTCTGTGTCACATATTTAATGTGGGTCCTATGCAGCCATTTCTTTTGTTCTTAAGGTAAGCCAGAAGTGAAATCTTCTTCACAATAGGTTTGAAAGACACACATTACATCTGACGTACAGAAATCAAACCTAAATTTAGTAAGCAAAAAACCCTATAAAATGAAACTAAAGATTCTATATGCAATTGTATCGCATAGTTTTTGCACATACCAAGTTTAAATCTTTCAGCTTATAATAACAGCAAAGAGTGAGCATGAGCTAACGGCTACCTGAAAGTCTTCTCCCTGCTTCAATCTCATACCCTTTACATACATACTGCTCAAACATCCACAAGTGTTTGAAATGAGGTGTAAAGTGTAGAAATCTATCTTCAGGAGCCAGTGTAAGGCCAGTGTTTGCCATCAAGCCTGACTCCATTAAACTCAGGAGTTCAGTTGGTGCCAAAGCACCAATATGCAAAAAGCCACATATGGCTCCTAATTTTTTTTGAAGCCAGTAGTTCTGAGTCTTATACATGGACATGATAGTGACAAAATAAGTACTGAAGGAGAATGTTTCTGGAGGGTAGCTGCAGGTCAGGGCACCAAAAAGGATGTCCAAAAATTCTTCAACTTTTGAGTGTGTTGAACCTATTCCTCATCCACTGAGTGGTCCATCCATCAATCCATGTCTCTCTCTTTAGTGACAAGGATGTTGTGTGGGACAGTGGACAACCACAATCATTTCCACTGTCTGGTGGTGTCTCTACCTGTCTCCAGAAGGCACATGTTTCATGTAAACTATGCAATATATATGCCAGACCCAAATGGCTTTCAGATATCTGAAGGCCCCTAAAATGCTATTAGATGATCCTGCCAAATATTTTAAATAGAAATAAAACACAAGCAAAGTGCATTCAGTTATCTCTTGATATGTCTTGTCTCTTTTTTTCTTCAAGAATTAGCATGACCCTTGCCAGTAACTGACTACCAAAAGAAGGCTTTCATTCAAAGTGTGATTTATAAATATTTTATATTTTTCAATATATTTATGTTGATGTTTGTACAAAGTCTAGTCCATAAAGAACTGGTCAGAGTCCCACAGCGTATTTTCAGAAAAGAAGTAGCCAGGGAAGGGACTTATTTCTCCTTCAGCACTTTCAGATGTATCTGGACTTTGGAGTTCTGACAGTGTTACTGCACTAACCACAATGTCTGTAACATTTTAGTCTTCTGCTCTTAGAGAATGCTGTCACAACTGAGTGAAAGAGGCACAGTATCAGGCCACTTGTTCCCAAAAGATAATATGTGAAGAATAACCTACAGACTTCTCTTCACCCTTCAGCAGTCCCTGTATCATCCTTGGGTATGCTGGAACATGAGCAGTACTGTGGGAAGGCTAATTGTGTCAGCACAGACTTTATTTGGCTTTTTATTTGTCACATAAACTGCTTCCTCCTTTTTATTGGTAGTCCTTGGCTTTCCTCACTCCACTCTTTCTCCCTTCATTTGGCTTGGTGGCATCACAGAACAAGGAACTAGAATGGACTGCTACACTCATGATGCCTTCAGGAAGCTTAAGGGAGGACATACAGTGTTCACATTCACAGCAAGAGGGCAAGGAAAATGTGAGAAAAAGTGTTTACACCTGGTGGGAGCTTCCTGAGATAGTTTTGTCCTGTGCTGACAGAAAAGGGGCCACAGACAGGCATCCTTGCTATTCCTCTGGCTGCTGTGGGAACAGGTATTTGCATGTTCACCTTCAGGATGGGCAAACATATCACACTCAGTGAGTCACTCCTTGCAGTGTCCCCCATGGAGCTCTTGTTTTGCAAAGAAACAGGTTTGTTTTTCCTGCAAGTCAAAATGTATTACAAATGAATAATAGGAAGAAAGAAACAAACCCAACAACAATAACAACGGCTAAAAAACCCCAACCCAAAACATTCATCTCTTTGTATTTTTAGTTCAGCCAAACTGGAGACTCATCAGATAAATTATAATTTTTCCTTCAAAAGATTTGATCTTGCAGACTTCTTTTGCAAAAGCCTTTTCTATTATCCCCTTCTCCAACAGCTGGCATCTCATTCTACTGCTAACAGTTCCAATTAGGGTAATCACTCTAAAACTCTAGTAGAAAAAGACACTGAAAACAACTGCTTTATCTCTTTCAGGTATTTCTTCTTTTGCATAAATACTTAAGCAATTTAATTTTGCCTGAGTGCTTTCTCAAAGGAGAGTTCTGTTGAATGAGGACAACCATAAATCAATATAACCAAGCTTTTTTTGGTAGCCTCTTCTTTTTAGTGCTCACAATAATGAGATATAGTTGAATTATGTTAGCAGTAATTTTTATTATCATACTCCTCTCTAAAACATCTGTTGTCATGGTAGATGGTCATTCTACAAAGTTAAAAATCTTCTAGCAAAATCCTGTGGAGAAGAGTCCTCTCTTCTTTCTCTTATTGTCTCCTGTTCATCATTTTATACTGTTGAGATAACATTGGGTGTATGAAGTGATATGTTGAGTAACTTATTACGTGGTTTATTACAAAAAACCCCAAAAAATCCACCAAACACCAAGAAAGGAAAATAATTAAAATAATGTATTGTGCTCTGCAAGTGCAAAACCCAAGCTCTGGGCACAGAAATGCCACTGTAGTGGCCCTTCCTGGGAGAAGACATGGTTATTGAGTCATATGGAAAATTGAACGTGAGCCTCTCCAGCCAATATTTATGGTGTGAGAAGAAACTAAAGCAGCAACAGAGCCTGGCCAAAATGTTTTTGTTTCCTGTATCATGGAAATGTTAACTCAGAAGTGAATTTATAAAAAGACCATTTTTGGCTTCTCAGAACACACCAGGAAGTTAAAGATACTAGAAATGTAGACATTGGCAAACACAGGCCATGATTTTTTCTTTTTTTTGATAGACTAATGAGTTAAAAAGAAAGAATATGTTTCATCTAGGTCCAGGAATTCCAGATTAAAGGCTTCCATCCATTAGTAGGTATATTAGTTACAAAACCTGATTTTACACAATAGGGTGGGACAATAAAAACTGATTTATTCTCTACTCTTTAGCCCAAAGCATCATTAATTTTTGCATCTTTACAGAACCTTGTGGTTTAGCTCTGTTTATCATCACAAACTTGACGACAAACTAAAATATGTGTGGAAGGCACATGTTGACATCACCTATTACAACTCTGTTCTCAGACTTTGCTATACTTGAGCAAACCCTGGAGATACAGGCCAGGCATTCTCACCTCAATACCCAGCAAGATCATGGAGCAGGATCATGGAACAAATCCTGCTGGAAACCTTGCTAAGGCACATGTGAGATAAGGCAGTGGCTGGTAACAGCCAGCAAGGCCTCACTGAGGACAAGTCATGCCTGACTAATATGGTGGCCTTCTGTGAGGGGATTGCAGTGCTGAGGGATAAGGGAGGAACTTGACAGCCTCCACCTGGACTTGTGCAAAGCATTTGACACTGCCCTGCATGCCATCCTTGTCTGTAAGCTGGAAGGCCTGGATTTGGTGGATGGAGCACTCAGTGGATAAGGACTTGGCTGGATGGGGACACCCAAAGAGTTGTGGTCAATGGCTCAATGTCCAAATGGGGACCAGTGAGGAGTGTCATCCCCAGGGGTCTGCACTGGGACTGGTGCTGTTTGACATCTTTGTCAGTGACAGTGGGACTGAGGCACCCTCAGCAGGTTTGCTGGTGACACTGATCTGTGTGGTGCAGGGGACATGCTGGAGGGAAGGGATGCCATCCTGGGGAGCCTGGACAGGCTTGAGAAGTGGCACTGTGGGAACCTCGTGAAGTTCAGCAAGGTCAAGCACAAGATCCTGCACCTGGGTCAGGGCAAAACCAAGCACAAAAACAGTCTGAGCAGTAAATGGATTGAGAGCAGCCCTGAGGAGAAGGATTTGGGTGTTGATGGTCAACACGACCTGGCAAAGTGCTCTGGCAGCACAGAAAGTCAACTGTGTCCTGGGCTGCATCAGAAGCAGTGTGGCCAACAGGCTGGGGGAGGTGATTCTGCCCCTCTGCTCTGCCCCCATGAGACCCCACCTGGAGTGCTGCATCCATCTCTGCAGCCCACACCCTAAGAAGGAGATANGATCCTGCACCTGGGTCAGGGCAAAACCAAGCACAAAAACAGTCTGAGCAGTAAATGGATTGAGAGCAGCCCTGAGGAGAAGGATTTGGGTGTTGATGGTCAACACGACCTGGCAAAGTGCTCTGGCAGCACAGAAAGTCAACTGTGTCCTGGGCTGCATCAGAAGCAGTGTGGCCAACAGGCTGGGGGAGGTGATTCTGCCCCTCTGCTCTGCCCCCATGAGACCCCACCTGGAGTGCTGCATCCATCTCTGCAGCCCACACCCTAAGAAGGAGATAGACCTGTTGGAGTGTGTTCAAAGGAGGCCATGAAGATGATCACAGGGCCTGAGCATCTCTCCTATGAAGACAGGATGAGAGAATTGGGGCTGTTCAGCCTTGAGAGGAGAATCTGAGCAATCTGGTCAGTTTGAAGCTGTCTATATGCATGGCAGAGGAGTTGAACTAGATTACCACCCTTCCAAACTAAACAGTCCTATGATTGTGATTCTTTGATTCTGTGATTTACCATTCACACTACATTTGTGTGTAATCTGTTTCTGGAAACCTCCACCAATATAAGGGACCAAAATGATTACTCAAGGCAAACCCTCCCAGAAGGTTGAAGTTCAGTTTTAGAGCTCACCACTCTTGAACAACCGTGTCTCAGATCCCACAGCTAAAGAGCTCTTGCTAACAGGTTTGCCACTTGCCAGTCAGACAGTAGATTGAAATTAGTGTCAGAGGAGCAGCAGACAGAAGAGGGTCACACAACTCTCCTCCCCTGCTCTGCCAGTTATAAACACAAAAAGTTTCCTATTTCAGAACATTTAACAGGATTTTAAGACACTGTTGCTGACACACATAGCTGGTGCTTCACTCTCACCGCATCTGGGAGAGATGATGTGTCAGAAAAATATGGAAGAGTAAGGGGAATTTTTGAGTATTATGAGTAGTCACTGTCCTAATTTATGTCTTATTTTGCCCTTGTGCTCATTTTAAACCCTCTCCTTCTAATAAAAGCATGCACAGATTAGACATTATAAAGTCAAATGAGTCCTTTAAATGCTGCTTTGTGACAAACACTCTGAACCACGGCTGTATAGCAATTCTAAGGGTTTACAGAAAAAGTTCTCTAGGGATGCAGAAGCATGGTGGTAGTTATCCATGTGCTGTGTAAACTTTTCTGGTCCCATAGAGCACTACAGCTCTGAAAGTACCCGTCAGTTATTGAACAATGGGCAGAGAAACGACTATCAGTAGAAAACCAATTATCTTTCTTTTTTTTTATTTCATTTCCAATTTTGAGAAGTATTCAAAGAAAAATCAGTAATAATAAATGGACCTCAAAAAGAGCAATGATTAAAGTCTCTGTGATTCTGACATTTGAGATTAATATATTAAAATAATTTCTGATCTTCTTTTTTGTTAGACTCCCCTACCTCTCTCCACAGACACAGAGAAAGTTTCTTTCTACAGCAATATACAGTAGCACAGGCATTGCTAAGTCCTTCACAGGTTCTCCAATTACTAGAACCTGTCAAGTCTAGCAGACATCAGTTGATGCTTGAAGACATCAGTGCTGTTATTTATATCACTACTCACTAGACTTGTATAATTTGGTTATGCAAAAGATTGGAATCTGCATTTTTTTCCCCTAAGTGCATAGAGCAACAGTACTAATGGAATTCATGAACAAGCTTCTCATTGTTGTGAACATAAAAAATTTATATACACCTTACAGGTCTACCCGAGAGGCTATAATTAAAAAGGGCACATTTTAACTGGAATACTTGGTGGGTTTTATTCAGGCCAACATTCTTTTGAACAGGTGTGTGTTGCTGGGTCAATTCAAACATTAGAACAAACCTACATAAGGCCAAACAAATGAACAAATGCAACTAGCCCAGAAAAGGTACTAGAAAAACAAGACAATAAAATGAGAAGAGAATATATAATCTGACATATCAGGACTGCCTTGATACATTGAAATAACAATGGGAAAAGAGATCTGTTAAACCAGGTAGCCCATAAGCTAATGCCCACAAATGTGCAGTGCTCAGAAAGTCATCTGGGAACAGCTACACACTGCCTGCTTTGTTCTAAATAAATCTGCACCTAGTTCAGCTCCCAGTGGGAGAGTCCTGCTGAGATCAAGGTTATATTGATCAGGCAACTTGGTGATAAATCTAAATTTCAGAAGCTGGGTTCTTGCCTATCCTGTGGAGTCTTTGAGAAAACAAATGGGGAAGGAACATACAGAGGCCTTGCTTATGAGCTCCATGAATTGTCTGAAAGTGTTTATTTCCAGCATTCTTCAAAATAATGACAGCAACAATATGAAAACCCATAAAGCCAAAACCCAGATGAAAGCAAACAACCCTCCCCTGCCCAAAAAATTAGTGCATAATTACCTTTGTATATATAGAATGTATGTTAAAATACCCAGGTTTTTTAACAGGAAAATGACAAAGAATTATTTTAAGCACCTATCCCAGGACTTTTATTTTTTTCATGTTCTAAGTCTGAAACACTATCCACAAAAATGCTCATCTGCAGAAACTATTGTCATGTACCCCAGCCTGAACTAAAAACACTGTCATGCAATCCCATGCACAATGTCAGTGACAAGTGCACAAGTGGTCTTGGGACCTTTGCAAACTATTTGACTCTGACCTAATTAGAAAATACATGGTTTGCACCGGGATCCCCTCAAATAGCTGCTTTCCTGTTCACAGCTTGTGAACATTGTTCTTTCTGCACTTTCTCATACGCTGTCTTGGCACACAGGTGTTGACATTGCTGTCCTGTACTGCCTGAAGATCGTGTTCACCAAACATCCTCACACTGAGGGGCAAGAGCGATGCACGAGCACAAAAACCACCTCCCTTTCAACACCATGGGGGATGTGGGATGGTTTTGGTGGCTTATGAGCAAATCAGGTACCAGATTCACTCCTACTGAAGCACACACATAATACATTATATTCTGATTTTCAGTGACTATTTCCATAGAGATAATTGATGTTGCTCTTGGAGGTGACAGAAGGATTTGTCTGCATTAGAATGCATGTTGTAGAATTTCAAGGAATTGCTAAACACTTTCAGCCTTGAAAAAAAATCGTACAATACCATCTACAATTTCACTACCTCACAGATGTTGTAAACATGAGACTTGTGAAGTGCTAAGATATTAAACCTCAAGCCCTGTGGTTAGCTTAGGACAGAAAGTACAATAAATATGCTTTTCTATGCCCTCCTTTCAGAAGAGGAAAATAACGGAGATACTGCAAATAGTTCAAGCTACTAAGAAAAAAAATAAAGGCAAATAACAGTACAAGTATTTTTTTCTTCAGCTAGTTTTGAGCAAGAAAGGTTATTACAAAGAAGATAGGCAGAAGTAGCCTTTCTAATGCCACATTATTATTTTGCAGAGTTTGCCCCTTCATACCACTCTAGGCTGGCTGTCAGTGCTCTGAGGAAAAAGAATACATTTATTAGCAATATCATATGTAGTACAATTGGTCTCCTGAAAGAGGGTTTCCAGTTTTTGGTAGGACCTTGGACACATCATCCTTCAGATTTCTGTGATGTGCTTTAACTACATAAAAAATGGATGTATGTGTGAAATTTATTGCATATGTTTAAGAGTGCCTTGAGATTGGTGAGTTGTAAATAAATATAGTGTGATGAATTGAAATTCTCTGAAAGAACCATCATTACTTTATACATATGGATAAGAACCTCCACCACTATTGCCATCTAGCCCTTCCCAAAATAAATTCAAATTCTTCAGAAAGTACAACCCAGTTTCAAACAAACTAGAAATATTCAATAGTCCTTGAAAAGAAAGACTGCGGTTTACCTGGTGTTACAAAGAATTTTTCTCCACACATGCTTGTCATCTCCCTTCAGAGAACCTATACAAGATATAATGGAAACAGTGTTGAGGGTGATGAAAATGCCAGAGCATCTGTCAGTGGATCACCTTATGACAGCAAGTGATAAGCCTCCTAATGCTGAAGTGATGAATGTGCCTGAATGTGGATGCTATGCTTGTGTGAGACAGCTGAAAAACACAAATATGAGCAAGTAGACATGAGGACAAGCCTCTGGGGAGACCCCACTGGTTTTTGTAGTACTTGACTGATTCTAGAAAGCAGGACATTTTTACCATCAAGAAAGATAAGTGTGCTTATCAATACAGCTCTGTGACTCAGAAGAGGAGCAGTTGGGATGCAGGGAAGCATGAATCCTATCTATCCTATCAAATGTGACCTTTTGTATACATTCTCCTTGCAAATGATCTTTCATTTCTGCAGCTTCAAAGTTTTCATAATGCATTTGGAGTGCTTCATAACTGAGCAGTAATATAAAGGTAAGCTGCCATAGGCATATTAGAACAAAAATTGCATACATTGAAGTCAATAAAATGACCAAAGTACGATTGATTTCACTTGGAGAAAGGAAGCACAGGGCTCCTGCTTGTAGTCACAAACAAAACACAGTGTGCAAGTAGGGTATGATTTACAAAGTGTGAAGGTCTAATACAGACAAACATGTTTACATAGGAAATTAGAAATCTATAGGACAGGAAATCAGTTTTTGATATATAGCAAAAGGGGGAATATTGATGGGAAATATGAAAATATATTCCCCAAGCTTAGTGAGTAAAAAACCCCATAATATATCTTCCTTCTAAATGGTTTTCAAAGCTTTGGAAGAGCCTTAAACACTGATTTTACTAGGCTATTTAACAGCATATACACATAAAATTATGTATCAAAATTATTCAAAAAAATTAATGACAATAAATATGATAAGGAAAACCTACCTGTTGAACTCCCACAATAATAAATATTAGTATATTGGAGATGGATGCAGAAATCTATATTACAAATGGGTATAAATAAATTCATTTGTATTTCTTTGAGCAAGATGTTAAAGAAGGGAGTAATCCATATTATTGACCTGGCTTTAATAATTTTTGCTTTAGATTAGCCAAGTAAAATCACACATCTCAGCAACACTTCACAATAAGCTTTCTAACTTTTGGCTAAATATTCTGATCGATAGCTTCTTATATACTAAACAAACAAACCCACCACCTGCAGTAGTCAGGTCTCAAAAAGTAACAGGCATTTTCTCAGTTTCTAATAAATGAATGGGGTAGTATTGACTGCTTGGTCATTAGTGTGTTTGAACAGACAAATCTTATTCTTTGTTTACTGCTGCATCTTATTGCACACAAAAAGGCTACAGCAAGGAGGGGGGCTGGGCTCTCTGGTGCCAGAAATGGGCAATGCTAGGGAGGGACCTATGGAGGATTGTCTCTCTTGTGGATGGAGCAGAAATCAGAGCCCTTTTCCAGCTAATTCAGGACAAAGCTAAACAGAAGAGGAAGGAGAGAGGTGAGCCTGAGATTGTGTCTGCACTGGTAGGTGAGCAGGATGGTTCATTCAAAGTAAAGCCGTGAAAGAAGCACCTGGTTAACCAACAGAGACAGTCTTCTGTTCCTCTGCCAGGAGACAAGCAAGTGGTGTTCCCAGCTGTTGCAGGAGCAACACGAGGAATGAGAGGGTAGCTGTGGGAACAGTGTATGCTATGTCTCCAGGGTTAGGGAAGAGGGAGGTCATAAAGAGAAGGAGGACAAACCTCTGGGATGATGGAGGGCCAGGGCAGGATCTGATACAGCCCCGTTCTCCTTTATCAGGCTGTGCCAAAGCTGCTGACAAAGCACCTCCATCATGTCAGTACACAAATCATGGCAGAGATCCTGACTGTTGCTAGGACAGCCTCAGTTGCCACCTAGAGCTTGTCCCTCAGATAACCTTTATGGACCTAAGGGAGAAGGTCCTTTCCCTGAATTTATTTCTGTCTAAATGCACTCCTGCATGAATGGCACCTCAGCACCTGGCACAGGCTGTGTGAGCCTCGCTAGCTGTTTGTTTTCCATCACATACCTGATCTAAAGCCCACCTTGGAAACTCACCCTATCCTCAGGGGGAGCAGACCTCAGGGCTGTTTCTACCTCATGTATCAGCTCAACAATCTTAGCCAGGGCTATGCCCAAAATTTGCAACTGACATAGCAGAAACAGAACTACCCAAGCAGGATCAAGGTGATCCTTTTCTGTGCATAGACATGAGGGGTTATTTTGTGCAAATCTGATACCGAGGGCAGACAGAACATAAATGGGCCTTGTCTTGCCCCAGGCAGCCTAGGACTACTTTTCCTGCCCGCTGCACACCACAGACTATTGCTCAGATATCTCCAAAGGTGAAAATCCACAGTGGAAAGACTGAAAATGGGATGCCAGGAGCATTTGGAGGGGAAAACCCCCTAAAATTTAGAAAGAAGTTCACAGGTTTAGTCACCGTTCTTCCCTTCTTCGGTCCCAGTATTGTCCCTAACCCATTCAGAGCTTCCCAAGTCATTCTCTGCACTCAGGGAGACAGGTTTCTCATCTGCTTGAACTACATTTTTCACCTTCTTGATACTGATACACACCAGCTGCTCAATCTCTGCTCTCGTATGTGCTGAAGGCAATTAATCAAAAGTAAAATATAAAAACCACTTCCCCTCTTTTGCTCATTATCTTAAAAAAAAGTGTCTCACTGAGAATAACTATGAACAATTTCAGCTTGGAAAGTAACCCTCTCACAAAGTTATAAGCCAATTCTGAACGTGACCTTTCAAATGGAAAGCTATGCAACTTTAACCAGGCTTCATGCTGAGTCCATAGAGCATTTCAAAGACATTTCTCTCAGTCTACCCCATTTTTCCACCAGCCTGTGCCATGGTAAGTTTGGTTTCGTATTTCTTTGATCTGTGCAGCAAATACTTTACATAGTTTAAAAATAGATCCACGAAGCTCCAGCTATACTCTTTAGCTCTGAAAGGGAAGCAAGTTAATAACCAAAGTAACAGTCTAACAGTAGTGTACTCCTTGTGATGCTCTCATTGGAACAAATTCATTCCCACTGTAACTCCACTGACATTAACAGAGCTACCAGCTGAGATAAATTTGCCACATTTTTGTAAAGTGCTTTAGAATTTGATGTCATAATTCTCAAAAGACACCCTAGGAAAGATGTCTCTTTGCCTTTCTCGACGTGTGTTCATGCACATGCCAGTTTCCCCAGATTCTTGTGTTCCTTACATTTCTTTTCACACTGTCTCCCCACACTCTTTGAGACTCTCCTGTTGAGCAGATATAATGCACCAGATAGTCTTTGAAAATAAGTGCCTTGAGGTAATTATAACTCTGGTCTTGTTTTTCGTATGTGGAGGTGAATTCAGCAGTAGAGACTGAAGACTTGAAACCTGTTTCAAAGAACCTCATGAAAAATTGTCCATTTTTAAAATGGCTGTGTCCTGTTGCTCAAAATAGGTATTGTGACACAGGCTGGACTAATACACTATTTTTCAAAATGTTAATTTTGAATAAATGAACTAAAATATTAATGATTTGAATACTGATGATTTGAAAAGAAATTATGATATTACAGATCAGAAAATAACTGAAGCAGGTTAGAAAATTTTTGACCACCTTTATTTGCTAGAATGGGCTGATTTTCTGGAACTTAGTACATTTGCAGAAAAGTAGTTAGACATAATTTCTTTAAAAAACCTTCCACATTCTTTCAAAATCTCCAAGTTTGTGATTTAGCTTCGCCCTCTGGATTTTCATTTTGAGTTAAATGCAGTACTTTTAACATTATTAAAACTAAGTAAACTATTTCAATCAAAGTAAAGAGTGCTTTACAATTTACGTAATTATTTTTTTATTCCTGCTTTTTCATTCTGATTTGGGAAAGGAAAAAGATAAAAGCAAAACTAAGACAAAGAACCTGTTTCTACATAGATTTTTTTTAAAATATAGGTTAATGTTTAATCTTGTTTCTATCTGTGATTAGAAGACACAGCCTTTTGTTGACTGTCTGACTGTGACTCCCATCATGTGACTGTGGTTGCAGCATATAGAATGTCTCCTCAAACAACTGCAAAGGTCAGTAGCTTTTGAAATGCCACTTAGTGCATGTTTTGTTTATTGCTTTTTTTCCTATTAATTAGACCATACGATGTGTAGCTGTGAAAACTATTTTGAAGACATAGTGTTCCTGCTAAATCAGTAAATAATCATTTAGACTACTGGAAAGACCTCCATTTTTAGCCTCAGAGGATTGTATGGTAGTTCCCTTAAGCAACATGGCTGAAAACAGGCTATATATTTCATATACTGCAGGCCTGCAGCAAATATTTTCTATACAATAAATCATGTTTTCTTCAACAGCAAATAATAGAACTGTACAGTACATTATATCTGCAGCGGCAACAAACAATTCATCATCTCTGACCTTTCCATAATGACAACAATTTGAAGAATAGAGACTAATTTAAATTTTTATATAATGTTTAAAATTTAAGGACTAAATCTCCTTTATACTAGATCCTTTCACACTGCTTGGGTAATAAAAAGCATCCTTAAAGTGAACAAAAATGCAATTTTTTCCCCCTCTTCAAGCTCTTACAAATCAACAGAGCAGAGGTTCCTCAGAGGGCTTGGACCTAAATGCAGCTCAGGTGCATACACCCAAACTAATTTTTAAATGACAAAATTGTAACAAATAAAGTGTAGCCTGCAGGACCTGAGAACCTTTGGTTTGTTCTCTGTAGTTGGCTATGCTGTTTCAGTCACAAATCTCTGACAAAAAAATATCCTCACGCTGACAATGGGTTCCTTTTATCTCCTCACACGTAATTTATATGTTTCTTTCATTATTGCTGGGAAGGGTGGGGCATTTTCAGCTGGCAGGTGAACCAGCAAATTATAAGAAACTCCCACCCTGACATTAAACCCAAGAAACCAGAGGTGCCAATTGAAATAATACCCCTCACTGCCAGTCCTTCCTGATGCACATCACCTCTGGCCTTTCTGAAAGCTTGGGTTAGAAATGCACACTGAGGCTGATCCTATGAAACTGCATGGATTTGGTCTCTTTCATGTCTAAGGTCTAGCTGTTACCAAAGAAATCTCACCACAATCCCTCTACCATCCACTGGCCTCATCTTTTAATGGAAAGAACCTTCATCCTTAACAACAGATATGATTCATGTTCTTTGCAGAAACTGTGGGGTGGGAGGGCTCAGGGGCACAAAAATTTATCATGAGAGAGATTTTGCAAACTTCCAGTTTTATAAACAATTGTGTTCCTAATACAACCAGGAAAGATGAAACAATGTATCTCAGAATCACCACAGCTAAATGCATACTCAGGATTAGCTACTGTGGGACTGGAAACATTAAAGTTGCTTCAGATCCTTAGAAATTACCTGTTCAATGCTGAGGTGGAAGGGTGATGACTGCTCTGCCCCTCACTGTAAGGGCATCCAGTGCATCGCCTCACCCTGCACCTCCCTTCACCCCACAAAAGTGCCACCAGTGCATAAGGGAGCAATCTGCACCTCTTAGAACAGATTTAAAACCATCTGATACTTTAGCTTGGTTTGAGGTCAAATGAGATGAGTCCTACCATTAAAACAGAAAGAAATACTTCTGGCAGCCTGAATGAATTAATGTTTTTCATGTGTCTTTTTAAGTCATCACCTCAGGATATTTTATGGATGTTCTCTACAGATGGTGATACACATGGCCCTACCTCGATTAGCTCAAATTCTTTCAAGTACTCTACACAAATAATGCCCAAAATGCATCTGATGTCTGCAGCCTTTTCTCTAATGAAAGCTTAAATGCCCCTACTCCTCATTATTGTACGTGTCCTTGTGCAAAAGTTAGTTTCTTTGACTGCTATAGAAATAACCCCAGATACTGAAGCCAAATATTTAATTGTCTTTATTGTTGCAAGAAAACAGAGATCAAACCCACAGTTATTCAGGGAACTTTGCCTCCCAGAACGTTCAAAAAAGAGAGAGGAAAAAAGTCATCCTTGATTATTGTATCTGTAAAATTATTTGGAATGTATACTATATAATTAAGACTGCTTAACAGCTTAAATTTCTTGGCTTTGCTTTTTGAGAATACTGTCTTCTGTGGACATGAGGTTACTGAAACTGCACACTAGTGAGGGAACAAAACAAAACAGATGGTGCATTAATAATGGAAGTATTAGAAAAAGAGTACTCTTCCAGATTTCAATGTATTCATTAATATATTTTAGACAATTTAATTGCTTCCTGAAACACTAATTGAAAGAGTTTCATTTGCAAAAGCCTAGTCCTGGTTATACAAACTAGGCACAGTGCCACAAAGAGCTTGAATGCTATAATAAGGAAATGAATAGAAGGGTTTGGGGGTTTTAATGTGTGTATGCTTATTTCTTTTAATGAAACCTTTACAAAAGCGTACAAAACATCAGGAAAAGAAAGATTTACAAAGAGAAGCCAAGTTTAAGAAGTAATGAATGTTTAGAACATGTGAAGAATATTTTTGGTTTGTCAAAGTTAGCTCGCATTTTATTTATGGAGCAGAAGAGCCTAATGGAGTTTAATTTTATCAACATTATACACTCCTAGACTTGGCATATCTATCAATCTAAGCGGAGGATACCTTAAGAATATTTTCTTCTGAAGATGTCTGCTTAAACTGCTTCAATTTTTCTTCTGGATACCAAAGGGCAGGTAAGTTTTGCCTGAGTTTGAACCTCCTCACCTGTTGCACGTTGGAAAATTTGAGTCAAACTTTCCTGTGATCAGTCTCTTATGCATCTCCAGCAGACTGGAGATGAAGAGCAAACAGAAAGGGAGAAGAAAACAAACTAAATAAAAGCACTGAAAAAAAAAAGTGCTGCAGTCTCTCAAAGAGAATATATAAAGCAAAAGACCAACAAACATGCAGAGAAACCTGAAAGAAAAGATCAATAATGAAGGGAGAAAAAATCCAGAGAGAAGAGCACACAGTTTCTAGAGCAGCTACTTTTCAATGCCTTGTGGGGATGGGCACAGTCAGATAGTGCAGAAGGCGACATAAAGTAGTTTCTTTTGGGGACTGTTTTGACAGCTGCCCACAAGAAGTGTAATTCCCACTCATACCATACTTGGGTGCAATTTGAATTCCCAGTTACCAAAGATCCACAGCTACTGGCATCTCACCTGTCTAGTTGGAAGGAAGCCAAATAATTCTTTAGAAGTTTCACCTTTATCAGCAGCTGAAGGAAAAGCACACAATCAGGCCAAGGCTGCACAGGTTGCATGTGAGCTGGATGGAGGTGTCACAATCTGAACATCACTCTGCCCTTTGTGGGGAGTAACTGCTCCCTTAGACCTGCCTGCTAACTATGCTTATGTCAAAATATTGCAAAAAAGCCATTACTGTTGATATTATTCACAGTGTCACTGGGTTTTCACTTACAAAATTTTAATAAGGGGTAGCCAGACATGAGTGTTTCTTTCCAACAGATTCCATGTGTGGCTGGCTGTCTTTGTTGAGGAAGTAAGGGATTGCTGTTTTTCTTATCTTGACTCATCTGTGTTCAAAACCACATCAAAATGCAGACTCATGCCTCAATAGACCCTGCCCACTCACTGATTGTGTGTTAATTTAATGGTATTGGTTAGCTGTGGTACTTTTCCTAATTATGTAGTTACGAGGGAACTACTCCCTATATGGATATCATTATATCATTGCAAAAGTGCCTCATGTTATAACTGATGGCAGAACTATATAAAAAGATAAGAGAGGACCTGTTCTCTGCTAGGTGGTATCTGTACTCTCAAATATAAGATACTTGTGAAAATCCTAGAAAAATATTTTCTTGCTCAACAAAACAACTTTTTACATACTAAATATTCATACACATTTGACTATATAATAGTGATGTTTGTATATATGATACAAGGATTCCTTACATCGAAATTTCTTTTTGTCCTGGAGTAGAGTTCAAAATCAACATATAAAATTATTTGTGAGATATTATTCTAAAGTATTTCTAAAATAGTAAATAAAAAATGGTTGGTACTTGTTGCTGAAATAAATTAAGTATTTTTTGTTTCCTAGGTTGAGTGGCCTAGGTATGCTGGATGAATTCTAACCAATGGAGTAGAAAACTCCTTTTTCTTTTCAGTTTGTCTGAAGCCAGGAAGAGAACTTTCTAGACATCAAAAATATATATAAAATATGTATAAAAAATTTAGGTTAGACCTGAAAGAGAATGAAGATGTGACACATCTAAATTACAGCATTCATAAAGTCCCTGTGGTAGTTCAAATTGGAACTGCTTAGTATCACTCTGATTAAGGAAAAAAAGAATCACACAAAAGCCCCCCACCTAAATAAAGGCAATACCCCAAAATACTAGAATTTATGCTGACCAATTTTAAGAGATTTAGCCTAATGCCATTTTGAAATGGCTCTTATTTTTACAAAAGGTTAAACATAGAAATCTAGTTAGAACTTTTTCATTTGAAAGAGCCATTTTTCCAGATTTGTTTTCATCTACCAGAATTATCATCTGTAAGTAAATCAAGGTAGAGAGACTGAGTCATTAAAACCTGCATCACAGTTTAATTGCCCACAGTAGGCTACGAAATTACTGGCAATTTTAATATTTAATATCTGACTTTGTATCTATAGAAGCTAAGGGCTTATCTACCTCATCTAAAAGAAATTACAAAACTAATACAAAAACATGTCTGTGCCCTCCAGAGCATTAGTAGCAGCTTGTTTTATGAATCATTACCGTCCTTTTCAAATTACTCAGGAAGAAGCAGTACAGTGTTTGACAAATGCAGCATTTTAAAATCATGGTAAAGAAATATAAAAGTTTAGGTGTAAACACTTTTTCTTTTCCTTAGGTTCCTTAAGGACATTTGCTCGAGTTACATTTACAGTAAAGTCAAATCCTAGTTGAACCAGAAAATCTATTCCAAAGCAACTGCTTGTTCTTGCTGTCTTGGAGCTGTCTCCAATACGTGCTAAAAGCCAGCTAAACTATGTTTTGGTTGATTTTTGTTTGGTGGTTTGTTTTTTATTTGTTTGTTTGTTTGTTTTTTACAGAATACTGCAAAGTGTGAGGAATCTGGACTATTGCCAATGGCCACATTTCATCTCAATAAGCCAAATCCCAGTTAAGGGCCTCTCTTGGCTACTTAATTTGTAGGCACGGTCCCCGGAGTCTGACTAAGTGCCAAGTCTGATATTTGTGTGAAATGGCTTAAACCAGGCAAATAAATAAAGTGTTTTGTATTCTAGCTCTTAAACTAAGCAAATGGAATGTGTTGGCTCATAATAGTTCAAGTAATGTGTGGAAGTTGTCTGCTGGTTGTTAGATAAGTGATATGAGATGAGGAGACCTCTGAGGAAGGCTGCAGAAATGTGGAGGTAATAAACTGCTTGCCTAACATTGTTTTAGATAATGAGAGAGCAGAAGAAGAGATGAATACGAACAAAAAGCTGCCTGCAGGCAGAATGCCTCCACATAGTTATAGATGCTGAAAATATTTCTGTAGTAGATCTGCTGAATAAAAGGCATGTTTTCTGACTGTCATCGTTATCTAAGGAGGTCTCAGTGCACCCCATATGTGAGTAGAACACTGGTAAACTGAAACAAAATAGAAGAATTGGAAATAGCATTTCATAATGGCTCTTCAAATGGAAAGAAAGAGAAAGGACATTTTAGCATTCCCTGACATTGTAAAGCTGAAATGTGTAATTCCTGATTGCTACTACTGGCCTTCAGACACCAAAACTAGGTCAGTATATGTTTGGAAAGATAGGAAAATTTTCATGAAATGGCAGAGTTGCATGTACAACAGAAAATGCTAAAACTTCAAACTGCAGAAAGTATTATAACTAACAGCTAAAAATGCACACATTCAAGTATATTTGCATAAAAATAAATGAGAATGAAGGAATAAAGTAAAAAAAAAAAAAAAAAGAGGCTCAGGTAATTATTGCTAATACCAAAAAAGTTCTATTATCTGTGGTTTGCTTAGTTTGTGATTTTTTTCCTCTTCTGTATGAAGTCTGCCATTCCTATCCATATCTTTGCTACTGTAACATGGAATGCTGTGACATACCCTAACTTTTGGGGACTTTTTAGTAATGCAGAAAATGTATCCTTCTGACCGAAAACTTGGGATCTGTGCTTCTGATGGCTGAACTAGCTTTCTTTGAATTTTTGCCTTTTGTTCACGTGCCTAATCTCTGATAGAGCAGGGCTTTAATTTAGATTGCATTTTGTAGACATGTTCTATGGAAGGAAGTGCATTAAAAAACCTAAAAAAATTTTTAAAAACCCTTAATAAAATGAAAAATGAATTGGTGGACTGGATTAATGGAAGAATTGGGTTAACCCCAGTTGAAAGCAACCATTTGCTGACCCCTTCAACCAGTGCCAAAATCCCTGTGTTATCATCACAGCCTTGGTCAAAAATCCAGAAGACAGAACTATGCAAGATACTGTAAAGAAAATTAACTCCACCTCAGCCACACCCAGCAGAGTTGAACATAAAGAGCTGATTTACTTAACATTGTCTTTGTGCCTACCAGTCTGTCTGTAATGATGATTGTGGGTTGCTGCACTGAAAAAGTTGTATTTTTTTGTTTTCAGTAAAATGAGAAATCAGATTGGCTCAAATTAAAATTAGAGATTAAAATACTAAAAACAAAGACCTTTAAAAGATCTTTGTTTAACAGTTAATCAAGTTTCCTCTTTTTAATGCTCTGTTGAGGTTTTGTCATTGTAATTAATAAATGGGAAATGACTGACATATATTGTTGGCACTACTTAGCCTTTTGAAGTGTTAATGGATCAATTTGACTTTTCACATTTCTTTTTATTGTGAACCTAGTTGTGAAGAGGTAGAAAGTTTTGATAACAGTTTTACCAATCTTTAAATTAAAATACTTTTATTCTAAAAAGTAAAATATTGACAGTGTTAATAACTTGAAAGATATTAACTTAATTTTTAAAGAGAGGACAATTGAGACAGAGAAAAGGCTTGATTCAGAAACACTGCCTGGATTTAATGGCATTTTAAATATAACAGTAACTTTGAGGATAACAAAAAGCTACAGAATTTGAAAGGCCATATAAGCTGCTGCAAGAATCCAAAATGTGGTAGCTCAAACAATTCAGGGTTTTTTCAAATATCTTCAGAGAAATTTTGCTTGAGAATATGCAACAGATTAAATTGCAGTCTAAAGCTGATACTCTTGTTCAGATGATAACACGTAAATAATTTTTCATTTGTGGTGAGTTGCTTGTAGATACCTTATTTTAATTTAAATAGAACATAATGATACAGTTTAAAATTCTCATATATATGGATATAGGCAACAGCATAGACAGGCAGGCATTTCACACAGGAATGCTCCACTGCTGTCTCACTCACAGCAGAGCAGGGTGACACAGGTTACAGCCAAGAGCTGGGGTAAAAGGCTCTTGAACCACAGCCTCCAACAAGTTCTGCAGTCATGGGTGATGGTGTTTAATGATGCGATGACACAGACCAAGAATCTCACCTGGAAACAAAATATTTGACACAGAAAATTTTGTTTCACTGAGAATTTACGTTTTTCACCTTGTTATTTTCTTTCATGCAAAAATGAACAAAAAGCCTTAAGTGTTGTTACAATGGAATTTTCTCCAAGAAAGGTATTCTTATTTTACTTAGCTTTACCTGGTTATGTTTGTAAAAAAAGACCACTTGTCAAACAAGTTGAGTATTATCCTTATTCTTCTCCTTCCTCCTCTTTTTATATTGAGGTTTGCCCACACCTAACAGAATAAAAATTATAATTTGAATCACTCTGTCATATGCTTTGCTTTATAAAATATCTATTTACTCTACTTAGATTTCTATTTATTGAACATATAGATGTTTACTGTATCATATGTGACAGCACTATTTTTTTCTCTATTTCAGGCATTATTAAAATGCTCTGAACACTGACATATGAGAACTGAGCTGTATCTAAAGATACCAATGTATTCTGTATTCCTATAGCCTGTTGGGGTTTTCCCCTGGGAAATTATTGGTTATTTCAGGAATATGGATATGAATACTACTCTTGCTATCTCCTTTTCTTTTTGTGTCATTGGCTGTCTGACATTTGTACTGCTTTCATTTCCTTCCTTATGTCCTGGATTTATCTGTGAGTTGCTGTGATTTCTTTCAGTAGATGGGGATGGGTTTGGAGTGCTGGCTCTCGGAACTTGGGACTCCAAGACCTCTTTTTATTTCAGGCTGCTTCCTCACTGCAGTTTCCCATCTCTGTCTATGGACAGAGCAGCTGACCATAGACAAATCACTTGGTTTAGAGCTACAGTGATGAGCTGGCCAAAGTTGGATGAGGCAATGAATGTGCAGGACTGCAAAGAACCAGTTTCAATGATCTGGGTGATTTCTGCCAGCCCCAGCCTTCAGTTTTCCAAGGCAGTATTTTAGTTCTTCATTTCTTGCTATCAGCTTTCAAGCAGATTTCATTACTTTAGTAACATTCTTTCTTCTCTCACACTCTGCTTTTCAATATCCCAGTGATTTGTTACTTTTCAGCAGCTACTGCCCCTGCCTGGAGTATAATACATTACATAGTCAGAGATTCTGTTCCTAGGAACTTTTTTTTAGAGGAAAGCAGCCATTAATTTTATAAGTGATGGTTAGCAATATTTGGGTGTTTTTTCCCCCACTTTTCATGTTCTCTTTCTCCTGAAACTAGCAGAAGGTCAAAAAAGCAGTCCTATGGAAAGTTCTTATTAAATAAATGAGTTTTACTTTCAGACCTGGAAAGACTTTCAGACCTACAGCATGAGAATGTTATTTAATCTGAATTTTAGCACTGAGAATATTCTGTTGTATATCATTATTTTCCTGGGTTTGGCCAGACTTCTACATGTAGGTGGACAGCAGCAATCTTGGTTTTTTTCCCTCTATCTCTGCTTATTTTCTGCTACTCAGAGCTAGTTTTACCTGTTCTCTGCTGTTATAAAATCATCTTAAATTAGATTGTGTCCAAAAAGATGCTTTAAATGTTCTTACCATACCTAAGTCTCCTCAGAATGCTGATGAAACAAGAAGTTGAACTCAATAAACTTTTTTTCCCTGAAGTGTAATCAGTTTTGAAAACATATAGTCCAACAATTGCACATAATTAAAAAACAAACAAACAAAAAAAAACCAACAAAGAATGCACACTTCCATTGCCAATTTTATGTTTTTAAAATAAAGCGTGTGACTGGTTTACTAGGAACTTAACTTTTTCAATGCTGTACTAGTTGAGATTGAAATCAGCATTTTTTACCAATTTGATAATTTGGAACATTCACTTTTAAAAGAAAATATGATAAAGCTTGAAAAAGCAACAATAAATGCAATGCAATAATTCCTGGTTTTCTTAAGCTTTCTCTTTAGTGACTAAAAGACAATTTTATGTTTTAGTGTCACAGATTGGTGTTGGATGCTGAAGTATTTGTTTTAAGCTGGACTAATAACTTGGGAATCTGTGGCTTCATTTAACATAATGGTATCCCTGGCTGAAGAACTCCCTTGGGAAATGTCAATTTTTATTTATGCATACAGAGCAATAAAAATATGCAATTTGGTGTTCCCAACATTTTCTATAATAGGGTGTGTAACATATGTAATGAGATCCAATACAACAAGTTATATTTTAAATTGATACACTGAAAATAATTAATAGAAAATCTATAAGGCACTTACTGACTAGAGTTGAATGAGCTTTCAGCAACTAGAAACTAAAAAAAAAATCTGAAATGTTTAGAAAATAAAAAATCTATTGAAATTTCAAGAAAATAAAGTTCAATAAGATCAACACCTAAACCAAGCCTGTCTGTTCTTAGCTATTCTTCCATTAGAGTAATCAGGACTCAGTTCTAAAAGATGTCAATATTCCTATGATTCTGCAAATCACAGCCATAGACATAGCTACAAAAACAAGAGAGTAATTCTGCCAAGGACAATTGAACTAAAGTCTTGCTTAATATTGAGCCCTTTTGGGATAGATTCAGAAGTATAGACATATAGATATAGATAGATATATTTATATACACTTTGCAAAAAGAGTAGAGGAATCTTAGTAGGAACTGAGTGTCTAAAAAACGAACTCGTTCTTGACACTAATTTGTGTTGTGACTCTTGTGCTGCACATTAGGAATCTTCCTCTCCTAGTTCCTGCTATTGTGCCTTTTTCCCTACTTTTGATTTCCTACTATCAAGGCAGGCATTGTAAAAATAGTCCTCACTTGTTGCTTCAGCTATAAAACACTATGTGTTGAATGGAAACCAAATAATTATATCAGCTATTATTCACACCCTTCATTATTTTGTTTTGAGTAGGTGTGCTGACACCATTATTTCAGCCTAAGTGACCTATTTTGACACAACTTAAAGCTGATACCCTTCCAATTTAGCTAAATTTATATAAAAGTACTCTTATTTTGAAATAAGAGTGTCCACAGAAAACTTCTACCCAAATAGGAAAAGCTCTGATTTACTATTGAGATTGTTACTATAGTTCCACTCATGTTGTAGATAAATCCAAAATCATTATAACTGGGTAATAGTGATGGATTGCCCAAAAGAAGAACAGAGCTGAGAGAGGCTTCATGGGTTGCACTGCTCTGCTCCTCATTGAAACTTGGCATCGATGGAAAGTTCCACAATAATCTAGACTGGATTTCACCACATATTGATTTATTTGAAAAAGTATGAATTGTTACTGATAAATAACGTTTTATTTCTTTTGGGGCAAGTGCTTTGTTTAAAAAATTGCCATAGCATTTGAGTAGAGTAATTCCTGACTGATATGAAGTTCTTAATTTGTGGCTCTCAAATATTACATGTGGATTTTGTGATTACTGAGTCCATGCAGAGTAAGACAGAATTTTTTTTATGATGACTGTACAGTACTGTCCTTTGAAGAATCACTAGCTGCTCTTTCTCATGACACTTCAGTATGTGAATTTAGGGAACCTGGGTAGCCTTTAGTATTTGAATTTTTCTGCTGTTTCAAATACTATCCTTGCTACTTAGGAGCAAAGCTAAAGTAATTAATTTGTCCTGCTATAGCATTAATTCAACCTAATTGCCACAAAAGTTCAATTTCTTTTTTCCTCCACAGATCTTATTTTTGATGCATTATTGGAATTACAGCTGTTGATTACTGTAAGTTTAAGATTTATCTACAGGTGAAGATTTCTGTTAAGGTCCCTAGAATCTCTTTATGTGACTAAAGGGTGTGTGTGGGGTAAATATTCTTATTTCAAGTTTCAGAGTTGGGTTCTGAGCTAGGAATCAATGAGGAGGAGGTGTGCATCTCATGCTATTTCAAGTAAAACCTCATGGATGCAGCAGTCAATGAGGCTGATCAGAAGCAGCATTAGACTTGCCTATAATGATAGATGAGGAAATAAACTGTATGGTGGACACCCCTGAACTATGGCAGAAGCAAATAGATTAAAAGGCAAAAAAGTCAAATGCTTTCATATTAGAATAACACATACACATACACAGACAGAAAAAAAATCATGAAAGTTTAAAAAGGAAAATATAAAAGAAGGAAAAACAGTTAAAGAAATAATCCGAAGACCCAGTGGGGAATATCAAGATAGGATATTAAATTGGGTTTAGAAAACTGTACTCATAAGATTATGTGAAGGCAGAGATTTGAGGATCAAAAGAAGTAGAGTTAAATGGCTCAAATGCTTTCACTTGATTCTGAATCGACTCAGCACGAGCAGCTTGCGACGTTCTGTCTGCCAATCTTCCCTGGATATGTGCATTCTCTTCCTAAAGCCCTCATTGTGATCTTTGTGAAAGAAATTCACATACTAATGATGTCCCTTAGTGTACCTTATGAAACATTCAAAATGGACTGTTATGGATATGGAGTTTAACAGGGAGCAACTAATTGTTTATGCTGGGCTAGCCTGAGGGGGTTTCACTTTAAAACTTTAAAATTATAAGACCTGAATTTCCAGGGTAAAGTTTCTCTAATAGATAATTCAATAGCACATAGCTAGTCAGTGAGAAGCATACTGTGCTTTTTTCATATATATATATATATATATATATGAAACTCTCTATAGACTATATTCCCTTTATTTATGAGGCTGAAGTCTGACTATGCTAATAGTAGGGGAAAAAAACCATCAGACAGCCACCCTACCTGCTCACATACTAGAATGCCTGTTGTGCCACCTTCCAAGCTGCTGTTTTATTAATGATCTTGAAACTGAAATAGTAGGGCATGAAGAAGAGTTTAAATGACTTACTGATATGTCACAGACATTTGCCAAGAAAATGAAACACATTGAGAGGAAAAAGCACCAGGGAGGCCAATGAGGAACCAAATGTTCCATATTCTGATTTGTCTGACCTTCGCCTTCCTGAGCTCTAAAGAGAAACAAGGCTGCCTTGCTTGTGCTGGGCAAACTTGGTATTTGTAAACTCCAGAACTGTTTAGAATATGTACAGCATTTTATTCTTTTCATTAAAAATAAACATTCTTTAAATCAAACACATCTTTTGTTTTTTTACAAGGAAAAACAGCAGCACAGATACTCCATGTTGCCTCAGACTTATCAGCGCTTCGTGCTCTTTTCTTTGCATCTCTAGTAACAATTTTTTAGACAGGAAACAATTGGGAAATGTTGGTGTTGGAGTCAGTCACAACACGGGAAGAAATAAGCTGTGTAAATAATTGTGTAGTTTCAAGCAATGGACAAAAATGTTATATTTTTGTATCCATGTAGTGATACTGGTGAGCCACCTTCTGCGGTTTTTCTGGGTAATAACCTTCCTGTATTATATCACTGCACATGGTTCTGTGTCCTGGACAGGGGTCCTTTGGTTCTGATTTGAGTTCTACTTTTCTAACAGCATGGCAAATGAAGATATGTTGCCATAGCAGAAAGAAGTGCTAGCAGCTAATTTCCTACATCAACTCTCTGATCTATTCAACTCAATGGGGATGGCAGATTTCACCAGAATCTCCATGGGGATGGAGGCATTCTGGATAAATCTGCAGGAGGACTTCTGTCCATGCACTTTGACCATTTGATCTCCAAAGAAACTAAGAGAAAACCTGAACAGGACAGATTTTCTCAAGTGTTGGAACTGATGAAAGTGTCCTACATTGAATAATTTAAAAAACAGAAAGAGGACTGGGAAATGCACATAAGCAAAGCAGACAATCTTGTCAGATTGTCAGAGAGAACATAAATTTTGAAGGATTTTTTCCTTTAGAGACGAATTTTTCCCATACTATCAGAAAGCACTTGGAAGTAAACAAGTCTGTTATCTTTATCTTTTGTAGATTACACATTTCATGTCCTTTTTTCCTAAGGTTTCCCTGCATTTCTTTTTTTTTTTTTTTTTTACATTTGCTTGGAGATCAACATACTTGAAGTGCAGAAGAGCATTTCAGATGAATGGGTGACTTCATTCTGCTAGTGAATGAAATAATGCTTGCCTATGTCTGACACGTGAAGTGCTTTGGGGAGCTTAAATGGCTCTGTATAAATATGCTATCTGAAATTATTGCATACCATAATGTCTGTGTGGCATCCTGTAGCTCAAATGGGAGCTGTAACTCTGAATCTCTACAGTGAACAGGTATTAGAGCTAATAAATGATTTTAAGTTGGTTTAGACTCTTCTGTGTGTCAAATGGATTCGACGCTTTTGGAGAGACCTGGGTTTGCTTTCGGAGGCAGGAGACCTTTACCCACAGCTCACACAGGGGATGGATGGCAGCAGAACCATCCCACTCTGCCTTCCAACAGCTTGTGGCACCAGCTGGGTAGGTCTCTTTGAGGATGGGGAGGGTGAAGTCTGCAGTCACAGCATGCCTGTGGAGTTTGCTCGCAAACACGACTGACGCCACTTGCTGTGTGCCGGCGTGCCTGAACTGATCACAGGAACAGGGTTTAGAATCCCAGTCCATCTCTAATTGCTTTTCAGTTCGAGGACCAAATTTTAGAAATGCCTGAATTCCTGCGGGACTGTTTGTTTCCATGAGCCTCTAAAAGGTAAAAGTCAGTGCAGACTTTAGCCCTCTGTCATGACTAATTTAAGCAAGGTTTAGACTATTAACTGAGAGGTCAAAGGTTCACTCTGTTATCACAACATCACCAAGCCCTCCAGCCTTTTTCTGCCTTCTGATAATTGTGTTTGGTTTCTGTTAGAGGCCCGGAATGCTTGTTAGATGCTAAAAAGGTGTAAAACATAATCCAGTAGCGTCTCCAAACTAGTACCCTGGCAAGCACAAACAGTGCATCTAGGACCATGTTAGTATTGATCTCGAGTCAGATCACATTAGCCCTCCCTACGCTACCTGGCTCGAGCCTGCCAGGGAGGCAGCAATGCAGAGAGAGGCAGAGCCAGGCAGCCAGATCGATGGATTAATGACGTCTGTCTCCTTTCTGCAATTTTACTTCCTACATATATCTCTTGATCCCCCTGTGCCCTCCCTGGAAATGAACTTTCTAAAGGTTCACAAGACACATAACACAATTTTGTGCAAGTAACGCCTGTATAAAAGGAAATATTAGGAAAGGAAGAATGACAACAACACGTGTCTAGATCTGTGTATGCACCTACACTCACACATATATAGATTTTCTCTCATAGTAGAGATTTTTCTTATGAATATGTTGTATTCTCTTATATCTTAAGCTGATACATAGATTTTTAGGAGAAGGAGGTTTTCTCTGGCAGATGGTCATGTTTGCATGATACAGAGAACTGTACAGAACAATTTATAAAATTTCCAGTGTGTGGATGAATAATAACTATAAACTTTCCTAAAGAATTTCTAGGTTTCTTCTCATATCTCTCTTTGAATTATTAGCATTTCTCATTGTTAACTGGCAAGATGCACCCACCTTTACACAACCATGGGTGGATTGAAAGTAAGTTTCTTACACTATCAATAAATTATTATGTCAATTTTTTTCTAGTTTTTACTTTATAATTTAACACAGAGTTTTCAAAAATAGCATGCTGTAGCTAAATATTTCACTGCTTGATTCTCCATATGCCACTCTGCTATTTCCTTCCAAAACAAATCTTTTCTATGTGACCATACCTTAAGGTTTATTCGATCTATCCTCTTTATAATTTTTTTCTAAAATTATATTTTTCTGGGTGAGTTTATGACAAAGCAATATCAGATCTTTCTGATTTAAATTCTTCATCAGAAGGGAACTGTCAGGGAGAACTGTGTGTAAAGCATCCTGTCTTCAAACATCATTCTCTTGTAAAAATATCTATTTGCGTTTTTTCTTCCTATAACATTCTACCACTTTAACTTACCTCATTCTTCACCATTTTCCTCACTGATTTCCAGTCTGCTTTATTTGACATTATTTACATAAGTTTTACAGCCTTAAACCTATTTTTCCAACTCCTTCTGAGAATCTCAATCTTGTATTTGTGATTATTTGTATTACAGAAACAGCTATGGGACCTAGATGAAACCAGAACTCTATTTTATTAGCAGAGATTCATGCTGAGAAACAATATTTACTCTGAAGACTTGATAATAGTGGGATCCAGACTTGGACACCCCAGAGAGATGTGCATTTTAAGCATACAGTGAGGCAGTGAAAAAATACCACAGGCAGTGGGAATTACCATGAACACTGGACCAATGTCCTCAGGGGTGGGATGAAGACCCCATTGCTGAGGTTTTCAAGATGTGATTGGATGGAGTGCTAGATAATATGGGGTCCCTTTACCACAAAAACTTAGACCAGATGATCTTTCAAGGTCCTCTCACCTGAGCTGTTCATTCATTATTACAAGCAAGAATCTCTCTGCTCCTCGTGTCCTCTTTGAGGGCCTCCATCACTTCACTGGCCACTCACGTACATCAAGGCTGAGTGTTTGTCTTCTCACACCAAAGCCTAACTTGTCCTTACTCCAAAGCCTAACCCCCCTGAGCATCACCACAGTCTGTATGACTCTTGTTTGTCTGCCTCTGGTTTGATGCAACTGTTTCCCTCAAGGGAAAATCCCCCAGCAGAGGTGGGTGATGGGTGATGCTGGATGGCTGTTCCTACCCACATGATAAAGCCCAAGCCCTGAACTGTGAAACAGCACAGCAGCTAAGGTGACACAGACATTGCTGGTAGCACATTGCTGGGGAGGAAAGATTCATTAAAAATTTTTTTTTTTTT
>VZTZ01009545.1:0-18760 GCA_013400955.1 Drymodes brunneopygia | reverse complement strand
TCTTTCATTATTTTATAAAAGTAATAACTTAATAAACTTTATAATAAGGATAACCGGCTATAACAAGGACAACTGATTAATTTATAACAACCTATAACACATAACATGAAACCCATTGAACATTTTAACAACTATGATTTAACTGTGTTGTGAATATGCGAAAGATCATGAGGTAGAGTTCATATATGACAAGAGGGGAGCACAAATAATTTCCTAGGGAAAAAAAAAAGCAGAAACCTGGTGCATTGCTGCATATCAGAAGCAAGATTAAGCTCATATGCTGTGAATAAAAACAATAATAAAAATGAACATGGTAATGTAAAAACCCAAGAAAATACTCTATAGCTATGACAAAAATTGTACCATGTTTGGGCTAAGACATGAGTGTCCATCACTCAGTTTCTGATTTGTCCACAATATAGAAAAGACCAAATCCTTCAAATCTCTTTCTTTTAGAATACCAATGCAGAAATGAATACAGCAACATTTTCTGTTCACCAAGACAAGGAAGGGAATAATTAAAATCTATTTTTGAAGTACTTGAAGAACTCAATGCAAAAGCAAATTAAATATACTAATTTAAGTAACGTTTCATCTGTGTAGATTTAGAGAAAAACCTTAATAGAGAGAAGAGTAGTCTTGGAGTGGTATTCTGGTACTGCCTGTAATTCTGTAATTTCATCCCCGGTTAATATTTTGTACATTTGAATCATTCTCTAAATATGTGCAGATAAAACATTATTTAGAGAGCTAGAATTAATTTTGGAATTAGTATACTAATTACAAATGAGAAGCTAATTGTGTAAAGCAAAAAGAAAAGTTATTCCTAGTGTCCATTTTGTCCTTTTTTGAATATGTATTCCTAGACAATATTATATATTCAAATTAAAAAGCTCAGTGCAGAATCAGTCCAAGGTCATCACAGTTTGTCTGTTACAGTATCCCTCAAGTTTGATAAGAAAGCTACATTAATGAAAATGCATTAGATTAAAAAAAATATAGAACACTGCTAAGTTCTTGTATTACTGATGATAATTTTGCATTTGACATGGAGTTAAAAAGAATTTCTCTATTTGATGGTGTATTAATAGCTGTACTGACAAATCCTTCAGCACACACTATAGCTGCCATTGCCTGGAGGAAAACCTAAGGACATTCTAAAGAGAACTGTGGAGGGAAGTTGTAAAGAAGTACTCGGTTTGGAGTTGTTAGACTGAAACCAAGCTGGAAGGTTTGATGTATTGCCAGAAGGCTTTATCTTCTCAAAAAGTTTATAATCAAACACAAAGGAGAGTCTACTGCATATTTTGTTGTTCAGTGAACATGAAAAGTTGTTTTTCTTTCATTAATGTATCTTTCTTTACACTCAGACTTATCCAAAACAACACATTCTGTAGATATTGTTACCACTCAAAGTCCAGGATTAATTCGTGTCAATGAAAGTTTGATTCCTTATAAAAATTGTTTTTAAGCTTTGTTTGGCAGAGTCATTTGAATCAGAATGAAAGAGAAAATGCAAGTTAATACTACAAGATTTTCCAAATCGTCCATGTGAAATCTTGGAAGCATTTCACACGTGTTATGGACTAGCTCCTTTAAAACAATCTGATTTGGAAGGGTAAGAATTGCCCCACTTTCCATGGGGAAAATGTGGACTAAGGAATTATTTAAAGTTAAACGTATATATTTCAGAGTGTCGAACAGTAAATGGAATCCATATCCAATTATGTCACCAATAACTTCCCACTGAAAGTCTAGGATGACACTCATGAACCCACACATGAACAAGTGCTCCCCCTGCCCCATTGACACTGTTTGTGAATCAGGTCTGATAATATTGATGTTTACAGCATAGATAGCTTCGACTTCAGAACTTGCTGCAAGTTTCCCTTAAAATTAATGGAGAGTCAGTTGTTTTAAGACATGACCCACTCAATCTTACTAGGTGGCAGCTTTAGGAATGGTTAATCACAGTTCCCAAAAGCCAATCTTTCTTTAGTGATGCGAAATAGAACACAACAAGTAGCTCAGAAGTAAAGACATACATTTAGAAAACTCTGCCCACAATAAACACTAGAGCATTTCCTAGCATTTTTCTGTGATTTTTTCATTAAAAACAATTGACAAGTACATGGCTATGAATATCAAGCAACCTTTTAAGGTGCTCGTTCTCTGTTTTGAATGCACATAAATCAGTTAGGGCTACAGTTTTAAAGGCATTTAGACATTTAAAGGTAGGATTGAGATTATGTATTATGTGTGTTTTCTTACTTTTCAGCAATAAATAAGAAATATTAATGATGTTAATGATTTAGGAAGGAAATGTGACAAAGGAGTATGAGAAAGAGTCAAGCTACATGAATAAATTATTTTTGAGATATATTAGCCCCAGATGAGCTGTGCTGAATAATATCACCTTGGATAGGGGATAAAAATTTTCCTATGGCCTTACAAATTACTAACTAACTTGCTGTAAGTATGCACCTGGGTTTAATCTGCAGGCTTGCTCTTTAATGTCCACTGAATATTGTTGTATTATGCATAGATGAAAAAAAAATCCACCTCACATATAATTAGTGCCGGGTAGAAAACTGAAAGAGTTGGAGAACAGCTGATATCCTGGCTACAGAAAAGTCAGTAGCAGAACTCCCATGAGGCTGAATATGGAGAGATTGTCTGTTTCACCTTGAGTGTCATAGAGCAGCAAAGGTGCTGGCCAACATACTTAAAGAGAATAATAAATTCTGTCAGTGGAAAAAAGACAAAGAAAGAAAGAAAGAAAGAAAGAAAGAAAGAGAAAGATAGAAAGAAAAAGAAAGAAAGAAAGAAAGAAGAAAGAAAGAAAGAAAGAAAAAGAAAAAGGAAGAAAGGAAGAAAGAAAGAAAGGAAGAAAGAGAAAGAAAAGAAAGAAAGAAAGACTAAAATGACAAAATCTACAGAGTGGGTGAAAGAAGCTGTGTGGGACAAATGGAAAAATAAGTCACAGACATAAATCAGTATTTTTCACTCCGTGTTTTCCTGCCTCTTTGCTGAAGTGCAGACCACAGCCTGAGCAGATTCTCTTTTGCTCAGCATTCGCAGAGCCTCATTTAGAGTATCTTAATAGAAATTGAGTATAATGGTGTTGAAGAAAAGTAGAGGTAGCTCAAGCTGAGTATTAAGCCAAAGTTTCAGCAAGTGAAATCTGTTCAAACATGCCACAGTATAGTGCTGAAAAAAGCTCAAGGAACCATGCTCCTGGGAGCATTCCAGTATTGACAGATATATTACTATATGACTTTCTAGTCTCAGTATTGATGATACGATATCTCTTCAGTTTAGCTTTTTCTCCTTGCTCGTGTTGTAGTTTGTGTTTTTACATTCTGTTAGATGTGGTACAAAGACACAGCAGCTCCCTCAGTAACGACAAGACGTGTCTTTAAAAAGAGATCATCAATTATATGGTCGGGGTCACTGAAGGATTCATTCACAGAGATGACACAGAGCATGATTTTGCCTAAATGTGCTGTAGTTCATTTATGAGGCCTTGTGCAAGTGTTGTCTGGGACCATACTTGTACTGCCATGCACCACCCTGTCTGTGTCTCAGCATTCATGTTCCAGGTTCCCAGAGTGAGTTCAGCATCCTGTGTTAGGTCCTTTGGCTCCCTGTACAGTGTGTATGGAGAAGTGAACACACCAAATTGGTATCCTTTACACAGTTGGTGCCCAAAGAAATACTGGTTTGGGTTTAATTTGGCATTAATTTGCTAGATGGATAATTCCTTCTTGAAAAGATGGATAATTCCTTCTTGAAAAGATGGATTTTACGCCATTTGGGTTTTACAGCTCAGTTCTTCTGGATGCAGTGGCCCTCCTCTCAGAGTTCAAGAGGAAGTTTTTTAACATATCAGAGTAGCAGTAAGAATGCCAGCTTTATTTATACTCTGGTTTTATAAATGAGCAGTTGTAAGGAAAGACTGGAAGTCCCTTTATTTCCTGCTTCTCTGCATGAATCTACAAAGTCTGAAAAGAAAAAAAAAATGACATTTTTATTTACTCATGATCTAATTTCTCTGTGTACGATGTAAATTTTAAGGGACTGGGTGTTTCTCCAATACTTTAGGTCAGTGAAGATCCGTTTGAGTTGTAATCTGTAAGTGTAATTTTAATGCAAAAAGATCAAAGTAATTTTCATATTTTTGTGGTGTTCATTACCTTATATAAACAGAAACTATATCTTGTGTTTGTTGGTTTATTATTTTGGATTCAGGTAGGTAATCCAGAAATAAAGAGTCAGCCTATAATTTTCTTAATAGACATCTGAGAGGACTTTTACATAGTTTATTTTGACTTTTTCTTGGCATTCTCCTTGCCCTGAGTGACATTTCCTTAATGCCCTCAAATATTTGAAACACAAAACATCTTAGTGTTCCTTGTCTCAAAATGTCATTAAATGCATTTTTTTTTTGTATTAGCCTCAGAGCTTCTTAGTCTTCAAAAGTCCACATGGATCAATTGTAATACACAGGGAAAAGAAAATTAATGAACTTATTTTTCTAGGAATATATTCTATTTTGAACAGTCTGACTGTTTTCCTGACTAGAACTAGAAAATACTGAATGGATATCACTGGAGGCTTAATGAACATCTTTCTTGTTGGAAAAGACTTCTTCCTTCTTTCTTAGTTTTAATCTCCTCCTTCCTGCCTGTGGCAGATGGCATTATGCTGATGAAGAAGAGACGTGTCTGGTTCTCAACAGCTCATGCCAGCAGACCAGCAGTGCCTTTCCCTGCAAAACTCATTTTATGTAAAGAATAGAAGGCAATTATTATTTTTAAAAAAAGAAAAAAGAAAACAAACTCAATGTTCATCATATTAACACATACTCAGGAAAGGCATAGGTACTGCTGAAATGTTGATGTGCCTGTGTCTTGTTAAACTCTTCAATGGGGTGAAATTCTTGTTGATTCTGTAGGGCCCTGAGTGGGATGGATAAAATACTGCAGCTGTGGTGCATGTGAGACAGTTATTCTGATCAGATAGTCTAGACCAAAGCTTTTAACTTCTCAATGAAATCATTAAATGCTGCAGGGAAGTAGATGCTTATAACAAATGATTAAGCAGGCTGTTAGGTCAAAAGCCTGGTTTTGCATTAAAAAAAAAAAATCATAAAACCAGCTTTACTTTGCTTTCATAACAAACAACAAACTTCAAGCCAGTGAGACATTTGCATGGGAGTCTGTTATTGGCCAGCATTATTATCTGGATGCTGCCAAATATTAAGCAGCATGACATGGGAAACCCAACAGGACGTATTTTTCATTTGAAGGTTAAATGTTCTCATATTGAGTTCTAATCAACTGACTTTTAAGAAAATTATCTCTTGTTCTACATTTTAAAAATACACCAAAAATTGCATTAGACACTAATATTGACTTTCAAGACCTAGGGTTTCTTCCTGTGTGTTGAGGTATTTTAGAAAAAGAGGAAATTTAATCTCATACTTTTATGGACAAAGTGTTCAGTTTTCAGGACAGTCATTCAGTCAGCAGATAAAAGACATTTAAAAAATAATCATATGCAATAAAATATTGTCATCCAGAAAATGAACTGCTAACATCTTTTATTTAATATGGACCATTAATGGGTTTTTTGAAATATCATTTTCAACCAGTGGTAATCAAAACACAGAAAGAAATGTTTTAAACTTCTACCAAAATGTCATATTTATTTAGCTTATTTTATTTAAAATGATTCTCCTGTCATTTAAAGCCCAATGAGAAGGCCAGATTTCCAAGAGAAAAACATGGAGATCCTGATGCTGGAAACACATCATGAATTTAGGATGAAAATAAATTGCTGAATTGGGACTGACACATTATAATCTACTGGCTGGTGTTTATGTTCTATTGACTTGTGGAGGATGGAGTGTTGGGCCACCCAAATGCTGTCTGATAACAATCCACTAGATATGATGACTTTCTGATGAATTTCTGATGTACTGCAGCTAATGAAGGTTTTAATCTCTTCCACATGACAGGAGGCTGTGAGTTCAAGTAGATCCCAGGTAATATAGCCTTGGTATTTTGTTATGGCCACTGTATTTTGTAGTGGTCATGGCATTTGTGATGTGATTATAGTATTTTGCCTTGCAAAGTGTAACCAATCTATTTGCTTTCTTAGCTAATTCTTTCTATTATGAACCAAACCAAAAAGAACATGAAAAACAACTAACCAATCAACAATCAAAGAAAAAAAAAAGCCCCAAACTCAAACAACAAGAAAACCTAATCAACAACAACAAAAAAAAAACCAAAAACCCACAAATAATAAAACCCAAGATAATTCAAGCAACAAAACAGCATTCTTGGATTTTGAACCTCTCAGATGGCTAGGATTTAAGTTTTACATTTCCCCAAAAAGATTGATTATGCTCTTGCCACATTCACATGCCAGAAGTATACTGTATTGATTGGATGTCTACTGCTTTTAGCAGTTAATAAATCCCAAGTTAGTGTTTACTGGCTTACAAAAGAGAGAGAGAGACACGATAACATTGCATATATTAATTGTGCTTTTAAAATTAAATGTCGGTAGCATATCGGAAAGGTGGAACTATTTTCATTAATGCACCAGGTTGACAGCAAGTTGTGTTAACAAAGTTCAGCAAAATGTCTTCAGTGTCCCTGGGATGTTCATAAAAATATATTAGCCTGTGAAGACAGCATGCCTAGGGGAATTCTAACACATGTAATTGTACCAGAATGCAAAGCAAGCCAACAGGTTTGTGAGATGATTAACAGTTAACTGAGTTTGGAATATGAACAAGTCTTTTGCATACCCATAATTTATTGTAATTTCTTTAGGTTGACTACAACCTGAGACCAATTCAGAGAAGAGAACGCTTGTTTATCTTAGTTTTCTTTTGGACTGTGAATGAGATCACTTTTTTAAACTACATGGTTTCTGACCACCGACAGCACAGCCCAAAGTAAAGGTGCTCACTGATGCTGAATAGATGAGAAAAGACTGGTTATTACATCTCAGAGAACTGCTCTGCAGAGTATTTGACTCTGGGCCTTGATGTCAGTAGTCAGGATGGGAAAGGTAATTGCATTAATTAGCTTAACAGGAAAAATCTTCCAAAACCTTCTGTCTGTTTCAAAATGAGATAAAGTATTTTCAGTAAGGAAATATGTGGATCATTTGCTAAGTAGAAATTTTACTTGAAGGCTTCAACTTTGAATCTCAGTTAGCAGGGCTGGAGTCAACAATTTAAAAGTTGGGTACCCGGGGCAAGGTGACCAGTGAGGCTCTTTTTAGAGACAAGACAGATGTCTTGGACCATTATTCATTCCTTTTCTGAAGCAGGCGTGTAAGGAAGGTGGTCTGAATTACATCAATTGATATGCTGTCCTCTTTGTCTTCAAGTACTGTAGCAAGAGCATAAATGGCTAAGGGGAAACACTCAACTGCTCTTCTGTGAGATGACTTTCATCCTGACATGGGTCATTGATGCATGAATTATTGTAGCATTTATTGCATCATATTGCAGGACACATTATTCCACAAAGGTGGATGAGGATGAAGTGACTTCCAGTGATCTGAGCAGGTGGACATCATTACTTTTGACAATATTCTGAACTGGGTTTAATATCCACTATCCTTTATCTTCTTTTTTTCCTGTCCTCTAGAAAGTAAGATAGAAGCAAAAACAAACAAACAAACAAAAATTCCCCAAAAACCCTAAACAAAGAACCCCCTAATCCCGTGATCAACCCAGGGATCAAACATCAAAATCAAACAGTTAACACACACACACACACATGGGTTAAATGAGATCAGAACACCCAGGAGCCCAGCAAACAGGCCAGACTGCAACAGACCCATGATGGAGAGTATCCTAAATATATATTCTTAGAACAGAAACTGTCACAGCTGATTTTTCTGTATTATTGCACAAGAGAATATTGGGTGACATACTGAACATCATGAAATTTCTATTTTCATCAAATTCAAAGTACTCATATTTTTGGACACGTGAAGTACCTGACCTGACTAAGTGAGTAAATTATTATTTTTAACAGTACCAAAGCTGATGAAAAAAAAAGTATTTGACTGTTGATAAAAATTTTACTGTTCAGAATGAGAGATGACCATTGAAGGAAGGAGATGCAAGCAGAAAATGAAGAGAATACACAGAGTAATGATATACAGTATGCTTGGTAAACATGGAATTCAATGGGGGGGGGAGGGAACCCAAACAGAAAAATCATCTACATTAGAAAAATTTATATAGGGCTAAATTTTTCATTGACCAAGGTTGTGTCTAGAATATATATCATTTCATAACTCTTTATGCAGAAGGCATTATTGCAGCAAAACTCAGAAATTGTGTCAGCAATGATGTTTATGTTTTGAACACAGTACTAAAATTGAAGAAAATTCTGAAAAGTACCCCATAAAACATTCAGGAGCTGGAGAAACAAAGTTACAGGCCAGCTAAAATGCTCAGGCTAGTACATTATCCATAAGAACAATGAGAATTGGCTTGATCACACTGTGTGTGTTCTTTCTAAGACTGAAATACCAGCTATTGTAGAGTTTTTAATGTTGGAGTCAATGGTTTGAAACTGTGACTTCACAGCTTTTAATTTAAACACATTTAAACCATTAAGATCAGGAAAAAAAAAAAGAGCACTGAGTAGAATTTTTAATTTATGAAGGACAATTTTGTATTTGATATGAGCTTGAGTGCTGAGGAAGAAGATACAAAATGACTGTCTACTTTAATGGAAAACCCTTGCTTCAACAGTATTACATGGAATCAGATTAACAGCTACAGTGGGGCTGATATCAACTTCCTTACTCTCTACTCTCCTTCCCAAAAGGAATGCAAAAATGTTTCTAGCAATTNCATTAAATACCTTTATTTCCCTCCATTCAGCACCTTTGAAGATATTTTAGCAGTGTAATGGCAGAATGCCAAATCATAACAACCCAAATAGGTGGAAAAAATTGCTTGTTGAAAGTACCTCCTCTTCTCTTCTAGAACTGGTTAAAATTAGCTGCCCAGTTCCAAAATGCTGTAATAAGGTGGATGGATAAATCCCAACATAAAAATAATTCAGTGGAAAATAATCCATGAGAAAGGGTATGTTCTGTGAAAAAAGCACTTACCATCATGCATTTGTTGTAATTATACTTTACTTTTCAAACTGTAATGAGCAGTGGTTCACATAAATGGTAGGTTAAAAACATGGCTAATTTATTGTTATTTCCTTCTGTGATCATTTTGAGGTATGTGTTGTTAAAATGTTGATATATTATTTGCATTGAATTTGCATCTCTGGTCATTGGTCACTTTATTGCACTTGAGAGCATTGATGCTTGGAGACATCCAGCAGAGTAGTCCCTCTACTTTTCTAACACTTTTGTCCCTGCTTCCATTTTCTAGTTTCCAAAATTCCAGAAGGAGTTGTATGAGAGGCATATGCCTGCAAAAAATCCTCTGAGCAAGGATAGCAAACGGGGGAAAGCAGGAATGTGAAGGGACAGAAGCATACAGCTGCTTTGCTTGTTTTCCAAAGCTGGGGACGATGCCCAGGAATAAACCCAGGTGGCTGCGCAGGAATTGCTGCCTTTGGGAGACACAGGACCCTAAACAGTTCACAGTTGGAGTGCTTAATACAAAAGGGAAACAAATTGATTTATAAACTGGAAGGCATTTTTACCTCTTGCTTGGGATAAACACATTTCTCCCAAGTGGGGCTGGAACTAAAAGAAACTCCCCGAGTCAACTACATCTGGCGTGTGCTCATGGGGGAAGTTGTGATGCTGGGCTGCAGGGAAATGCAGAGGATCTAAGGGAGAGGGTGCTGAGAGAGGATGGGTGAGAAGCAGATGAGATGAGAACACTATTGTGGAATCTTCTCTTGGGTGTCATGAAAGCTTCCTACAATTCTGGTTCTACATATGAGTTTATTTTAGTGACAAATGAATCAAAGTGTTAAAGACACTGAAAGCTGGAACTTCTGTTAGTATCATGGAGCAAAACTCAGAAGGCTTTTCCTTCATCTTTTCATTTCCCGAGATTCTAGACCTAAATAGTTAAGAAAAAAAAAATAATTATTTTTTCCCTCTCTGAAATTTTCATATCTTATCTCTTTTTTTGCTACCCTTTGTAGCAAGTTGTTAGATTATGTTTACATTAAGACTGTGTGTTTGACTCTCATGCATTGGAGACATCTGTGAGGTGGCTTTGAATTACCTGCTTTCTACAACTGTTAGGAAGAGAGCCACAGCAACACAAACTGTGCTGCAGGCTTTAAAGTGTGCCCTTGAGATAGAAAGGAGGACAACATAATAAACCTTGACTACCTTCCAGATTGGAGTCAGAATAGATGTTAATTTGTCTCTTCGTATATTTTCCTGCTGCTAGTCACTTGTAATTGCTGTTTACAGACCCAAGTTGGAATGAGGTCATCACTTTGCCCCCAAGCTTTGGAATATTAAGCAGGATTTCTTAAACTTGTGTTGTCAGGGGTGCTGTCACCAGCTATCTGCTGCCATGCAGAACACGTCCGTTCTCAGTCCTATATCTTGTGTTTCTTAGCTTTATCTGCATAAGGTAGGTAATAGAAATAACAAAAAAGGGTTATTTGCTCATTCCTCATCCACCTTAAGAGTATCCCCACCATATTTTAGGAATGTCTACAGTGACTAACTGGTGCTTTTTTTTTTACTTTTCTTCAACATTTTCATCCTTTTTCTGATCATTTTAAGCTCCCTGATTCCTTTTCTAGGGTAAAGTGGAGTTAAACTAAAATCTCTTATGTGATAAAGAAAGAAATAATTCTAGATGTTAAAATAGGTTGTCAGAAATGTTGACAAGTGTAGATAGAGTGTGATTTATGGACCTTTAACTTTTTAAATTAAAATCTTATATCCTTAGGTAATACAGTAGTGCTGGTGTGCATTGAATTCTCACACTGCATTCCAAATTATCTATAGTACATTAATTTACCATAGATCTGTTTCAGTTGTTTGAGTGAAATGGACAAGATAAATTGAATTAGTCTGAAGTATAAAGTCTGAAGTATAAGATCGTGGGGAAAGTGAAAGTCCATGAAGACTGCCAGATGTAAGAATTAACTGTTATCACTAGAAATGTTACTTGTGGAAAAAAAGACACTGGGAGACAGAAATTTGGATATTCTTTGCTGGCTGGTACAGTGGATATCTTGTTCAGGGACGTAGAATTTAGGGGGATTTGCAGTATAGTTTCCTTTCAGGATGTCTCAAGTTAGAAATAGAAATTCCAGAAGATTACTAAAGTCACATATAGTTGGGCCAATAGCCCCTTAGATCTGGATTCTGCCAGGCTCATTGCAGAATTCAGAGTTGTAGGCCAGAAAGCTCAGGAAATTTAAATTTTATAACAACCTACCCACAAAGAGTTTTCCTTCTCATTGCACTTAATTGTGAATTTCCTAATATCCTGAAGCATGACAAAACAAAAAATCTTAATTAATCTAAATTTTAACTTTTTCCAATTCAAATGAATAATTTTTAAGCTCCCATTTTAAATTTTATGAGCATATGCAGTCTAGGCATAGATACTGCAAAATTCTTGGAGTGGCTGGTTTTGATTTTTTTCCTCTGCAGTGTGGTCAATAGAAAGCACTTAAAGTACTGTAGAAGGCCTTTTTTGCAAACTACTTTTAGCTTGGGGGATCAATAGTTTTGAAAACGGATATCAAGGAAAAGTACAGGTAATTCAAAATTATTTTAGGTCCTGAAACATTTGCTGAAATTAAAATTTAAAAGGAAAATTACAAACCATGGCACAGTAAGGACAGAAAATCTCTCTCTTTTTATGATTATTCTTTTTCCTGTAGAATTTTGGACTTGATCTAGTATGATTTTTTCAAGCTTTTCAGAGAAAAAAAGAAAACAAAACAGGTAAAGGATTATTTTACAGATTAAGATACATTTGCCGTCATAAGTACTTTATATTGCTTTTTGGGGAGTTCCAATGTCCCTATCAAGCTATAGCATTTAGATGCCCAAATAGTTACAAATGAAAGCTAAAATTCTTTTACAGATTAGAAACTGGTGAAGCCGCAAAGTGAAATAAAGGCAAAAAGGAAAAAAAAAAAACCCAAACACACAAACCCAAAACAGGTCACAGCAGGGTATCTGAGGATTTCAGCCAGGGCTGCATTATTGATCATGCATTGTAAGTTGATAGAGAAAGCTGGTCCCTTAGGCTATCTTTACAGGGGGTAATTACAAAGGCATTTCACATCTTAGATGTATGAAAAGGCCTTTCAGAAATACTTACCTGTTAACTTCTACTGAAGGAACTCAGAAAATTGGGTTCCTAACTTAGACCTTACCAGTGCACCAGATTTGAGGGATGAGCTGAAGTTAAGGTTATTCATCAGAACTAATCTTGCAGTCTAATTGGTTTGATCTTTCCCACTGCTTTGCTTTAGAACAGCTACACCCCGAGTTTCACCAGAAGCTGCTTCCTATCATATTACATAATTTTTTCCAAAGATTGGTAGGAAAACCATGAAATGAACATGATCATTACTGATATTTCCATATTTTAGTGGGGAAAATAGCAGAACACGCTAAAAGAAGCCCAAAGAATACAGAAAAATGTCAAACATTTAATGTATGCAGCTTCTTTTGAAGCCAAACAGAAAACATTTCATTGGGAACGTCTTTCTCAGTCAACCCAAAACATATGAGAGACCAGGATGGAGAGAGATGATAAATACCAGAATTAATTTTGAAATCAGTTCAGGAGCCACTGGTCTATGTAAGATCAAGTGAAATTCTTCTGTGACATCTGAATCCCCAAATATGTAATTTCAGCTTCATTTCCCAGTGTGGTGGCTTGTTAGGTTAGTGTTTGTCTCTTTAAGAAGGAAGCCTGCAGGAGGAGTATTGGTAGATTTGCTGTATAAACTTTTTGTTTAAATTCAAATTTAGGCGAACAGGTTCCTCTTCTGGAATCCTTAAATGCATTTATTTTCGACCTTAACTTCTAAAGAATGTAGGTTTTAGGAACTCTTTAGAGGCCTAAAATTTAGGTATAAATCTAAATTAAATGAAATCTATAAGCTACCAATGATCTAACTGTGTATATATTTCTGAAATTGTGGAAGATGAAGAACCTACCTGTGCTTCAGTAACCACAGAAAGTGAGATGTAAGAATGGCCTCTGTTATGTATATATTTTTTTTCTCAAGTTTCGTATCTCATTTTATTTCTTTACAGTGTAAGTAATCAAAAGCATCATTGAAATTATAAACTAATTCACAAATCTCCTAACCTTATAGCATTCCTGTTTCCTTTCACCCACCCCTTCTCACATGAATGAATCAACATTTGCTGTGCTAAAAGGAGAGGAAAACTTCAGCTTGGGAATTGTATTGGGATAAATCTCTTTCTGCAGCAGGTGAGTTCTCCCTCTTGCAGAGTTGGTTACATAACCTGAATGTCTGTGCTGTGGTGGCCTGGACTGTGAGAGCAGGAAAGAAGTTTGTGTAACTCTCATTTGCTGCAGTGCCCCTCTCTCTCACAGTGCAAAGCCCATCACCCCACCTTTTTATCAGCATTATCAGCTTTTATCACCCATGGCTGTTTAAATTCAGGATCTTTCCATTTTACATAACCTGAGTGGAACAAAAAGACCAGAACTCAAGAAAGAATCTGGCTGCTTGTCTGCTCAGGTACCTCAAGACTATGTATATGTTCAGAATTTTAATGTCCGTTATCAGCCAGGGTTAGACACATTTTTCCCTTCATCCAAATCTAAAAATGCTGAAAACATCTTGAAAAATGTTTTGCTATTTTACTTTTGGTTCAGAAATTATGCATTGCTTGGATTTGTGTACCGACAGATAATGAGGGAACATCACACAATATATGATAACAATAACACTGAAGTAATGTGAGAAAGTCATTTATCTTTCCGTTTCCACTCTGCCTGTGAGAATCTGAAAATCACTACCATTCCCATTTGAATAAATATGTTGGTGGGAAGCATTCATTTGAATATAAAGGACTGAAGAGTTCTGCTATTTCCTGTATGCACAGAAGTTAGATGGAAAGGGAAGAAAGAGATGAAGTACTGCTACTTATCAGCAATAGAAGCTGCAACTTTTGAATGTTTTGTCAGTATTAAAATACCTTATGTTTATTGATAATCTCTTTGCCAGACATATTTTGTAAGTCTATTGCTCAGAAAGGTGTCTCTTATTTTCCATGTCTCTCTTTCTCTTCCCTTCTGCTTCTAAATTGCTTAGCAGCTTGGAGGGATCTGTCAGAAATTTCATTAAATCTTCAATATTTGCATGTACAGGTAGAACTAATTAATTTTAGAAGAATTATTAGAAAAATGTATTTTGTTTTTGCCCCCTCTAATGTTGATATAGGAATTAATAGTAATTGATTATGATCTGAGCTCAAATTACATTGAAAACTTTTAACTCTGGTAATGCATCTAACTCAGGCACTTGAGGAACATGCTAAAGATAAAGGATCTCAGGTTCTCTTGTGAGAGATCAGAAACAGAAAAAAATCTCTGTCCCTTATGTCTTTTTGTGCATCAGTTAACATGAAATTAACAGGGGTCAAGATCCACTTCTATGGATGTGAAAATTCTATCGGAAGGAGAAGAAGTAAGATGAGATCTTCCTGTCTTACATCTGGGATTCATCAGTGATTTGAAACATCTTTCTCAAGGAAACACCTGACTTTCTGAAAAAATATCTTAATGGTTTCAAAGAACTGGGGAGATTTGCTCTTCTTTCTGCTATACTGCAGTGCTGACAAGGGATTCCATCCCAGGTAAGTGAAACATTTGACCTGATCTTAACCTCAATTCTGCTAATTTCCAGGTCTGGCAAAAATAGAGGAAAAGAAAAAGGATGCCAAACTCCCTTCTATTTCCAGGTCTGGTAAACTTTATTATTGTTTTTTCCTTCTTTATTTTTTAACCTTGGCAAAGAAACATACTTTATTTTGAAATGTGAGAGGGAGCCCAAAACCCCAGTAATTGCACTGGTTTGGGGACTCAATGAAGCCAGGTCAGGACTGTATTCAACTTATTGGCCCAAATTTGACAGGCTAGAACACTTGATTATCATATATTTCTTTCTTTCTCCAAAATTCATGGGCTGAATGTATCACTTTTAGCTGACAATCTACTCTGATTCCAAACTAACAAGAAGATATTTTTTCTTTAGTTCTGTGGTTCCAATCTGCCAAAGTCGTGACACTATCTTGTCTGATCTGACTTTGTAAGGGTAGGGCCACTAATTTGCCATGGCAAGACAGTACTACAAAATAAAAAGAGATGTTTACAAATTTATCACAGCAATCTCAGCTCTGATAATATGGTTTTGGCCTGCTAAATTTGAGTGTGCCCTTTGAAGCTTACATTGAATTTACTGTCTCAATGAAAAAGAAAAAAAACCCAAAAAACACAAAGAAAGACATGAGCAGCTGCACATTTCCTAGTGTTTTACAGGAATTTCTGATCTGTTTTAGACTAAACTCTTGGCTGAACATGGCTTCTCTGATTTCTAAGGACACCTTATATTGGCATTGAGAGACCCAATTACTCTGCCTGTACTTGCCTAATTCATATATCACTTGACAACTGCAGATGCATAAACAAAATGATATTCTTAGATAAGTTGATTTGCAACCCAAGCTGCAGCCCAAATTAACTATAGATTGGCATATAAATGAATTCTGAAAAATCCTCACTTTTCTATTTCAGTGGAGAAGTAGATTTACTTTTTGTTCATGAGTTCTAATAGCAGAGACAATCATCCCCCAGTGTGAAAGAATTTCCTGTGAGGAGCAAAAATAATTTAAAAACAAACATCGTTTTCTCACAAGAAACCCCCAAAATCATGTTCATGACTCTGTTCCTGTTCAGCTACCTTAAAAAATGAAGCTTGACCTGATGCTTTGAAACACTTCACACAAATGACACATGAAGATGCTATACTGGGACTAAAAGCTAAATGAAGTGGCAGTGGTGGTCCATTAGTGAGCAGTTTCTTCACTAAATCTGTACTTATGACTCAGAATGAAGTACTCTGTTTTAGATGAAAAGTAAAACAGAAGTCCCTGACCATTTTGTTTCATTAAACATCCAATGACACTTTTAACCAAAGCAGAGGATGTTAAGTTCAATGTTCTTACAAAATTCCTATCTGGATAATTATATCCTGCTCGGCTAAACTTCCCCCTAGAGAAAATTTAATTAAAATGATTTGATGTCTCTCTGGCGCAGAATAGACAGGTGTCTGTAACACAAAAGTCACCAGCAGAATTGACATAAATTGATGTTCTTCTGTGGCAGGGAGAGCAAGGATAGAAGCATTACTTTCTCCTTACCAGAAATGGACATTCCATTTTAGGCACTGGACACATCCACATTATGCTGCTGATAACAAAGTGCTAAATTTTTTTGATACCTGCCCAGAAGTTCTTTTAAGGAGTAGGAACTGAATTCATAGCTCACAGCCCTTTTGGCAATCAACTAGGTTCTTACTAGGTTTTATTAATGTTATAAGTAGTGATTAAATAGATATATACAGGAGAGAAGGATGGGGTAGGCACTTTAGCAGTGCAGCTGGGAATCTGAAGCACAGACACTGAGCAAGTCTTTTGCATTAATAATCAAAGAATCACAGAACCACTGGGGCTGGAGGGCACCTTGGGAGATCACATAATTCAACACCTCTTCCAGAGCAGGATCAGCAAAAGCAGGTTGGTGTATCCAGTGTCCAGTCATGTTTGACTATCTTAAACAATGGAGAGTCCACAACTTCTCTGGGCAACCTGTGCCACTGTTTAACTGCTCTTACAGTAAAACCCCTTGTTTTCCTTCTGTTTAGGCAGAATTCCCTGTGTTTCAACTGGTGTTTATTATTTCATGTCCTTTCAGTGGGCACCACTGGGCCTGTCTCCAGTTTCTTTACTCTCCCATCAGGTATTTATACACACTGGCAGTTATTGCCTGAACATTCTCTTCTTCAGGCTGAGATGCTCTTTCAGCCTCTCCTTTTACATCAGATGCTCCAAGCCCTTAACTAAGTTGTGGAGATATACTGGACTTGTTCCAGCACATCCAGATCTCTCTTGCCCTGTGGCACCCAGATCTCGACCCAGAGCTCCAGGTGGGTGTCCCTAGGGCTCAGTAAAAGCTGATAAAAGAATTTAGTTTCTTGTACTTCTTTCAACTGGACAGATGACCATCCTCTGTGTTCTGAATCCTTCTGCACTCAGTGACAAAAGGCAAATAGTGTTTTTTGGAGGAAAAGGTTGAAAAACTCAAGGAGCAAATGGGCATATTCTCTGGACCTCATATGTCTTGCAAATATTTTGCTAGATCCTCTTCCATATGACTGTCATTCTTTACCAGTTCTTAGCAATAGCTCAGCCTTTTAATGCTTTAATTAAACTGTCTCACTAATGGACAGTTAATGATTTAAAAGGAAACAATTCAGCAATGTCATGTCCCTCCATTATACAGTACACATTTTAATGGTTTGTAGTGAATCAGTTGCTTATCAAGACCTTGAATATCTCAACAATCGTACTACATTTTCTCAAAATAACATAGCATGATACAATGTGGTTAAAGTAGAGTGACAGCAAGAGCTGTGGCTTGAATGTAAATGCTGTGTTATACCATGGCATAAAAATGTTCCACAAATCTAATGAGTCAGACATAGCCTTGAGTCTGGATGATATTCAGCATAATGACACGGCTCAAAAGTAATTGCCAAACAGTCCCTCATCACTCACAGAGCCTACTCAGTCATCTAGACCCTGTGCAAGCAAAACTCCCAGTGACTTCAACAATGTAATGCCTTGGAAATGAACCCAAGATTATTCAGGAGAAAAAAAAGAAGTGAAAGTCAAACAGAAAAACAATCACTTTAGAATGTATACAGCTTCCATCATCATAATGTCTGTGCACTTCACAATCTTTTCCCAAAATGCTATTAAGCATTCATAAAGTAGTGGTTTTATGAATGGGTATCTGATGCATCCAAGGTCATGCAAGAGATGTGGCAACAGCAATAAAACAATCCACCCTAAGAGACAAACCTTGTCCCAGGATAGAGGGAATTCCAGTAGTTATCTAATAGTGACCAGAATCTGCTAATAGGTAATTTTACGCGTCAAATTTTATCATTAAAATGAATCCATTAAAGTCTGAATCGATATTGATATTCAGAGTGATTTCCTTATTGTTATTGACAGCAAACTCCATCCTGAGATAAAAACTTTCCTAATAGCCAACTAAAATATGCCCTACTGCATTGTTATATCACTTGTGATTCTTTTCTATTCCAGTTAATTATAATAATTGATTCTATTGATCCCACGCTTTTTCTGAAAATGTTTGTGCATGAATAACTCAACAATGAATAGTCAGAACAACTCTTCTAACCCAAACACTATCTGCAGGAGATGACCAAGGATTAAAAATGGATATATGAATTTAGAGAATAATAAGATGTCTCAGGCACCTTCCATTGGCAAAGTAGCTGTACCAGAGCCTGCTCGGCAGCCAGATGTTTTGGGTCAGCCCCAAGAAGCAGCCAAGCACCACACACCCACCTGATCACCCCCTGCCTCCTGCAGCGGGATGGGGGAAAAGCAAGACTAAAAATGATCCCATGGGTCAAAATAAAAGTAGTTTAAAAAGAAAGGGAAGGGAAGGTTTCAG
>VZTZ01009537.1:0-19068 GCA_013400955.1 Drymodes brunneopygia | reverse complement strand
ACACTGTTACTATTACCTCCTGCATAATGTTGCCACGCAAAACTGAAAGATGGGTCTGGTCTCCTTCTCCTCTTCCCCCCCCCCGCACCAGCATGGTGCAAGGGGGGAGAGGAAAGGCACGTCTTGTCAGTCCACCGGAAGTCGAAAAGAGAGCTTCTCCAGGTGCTCACCGGGTTTTTATGAGTTTTTTGGAGGCGGAAGCTGTAATAACTGCTTTGGAATACCTCATTTCCGACTCCGCCTCCTTTTTTATGCCGGGAAGTTTTGATCTAAGTTATACCGCCACATATCTCTTTTGAGAAAGACTGAATGACATTCCACTCATAAAATCATTTTAGACAGAACATTTATTAAATCAATGAGCAGCTAACAGGTTCTGACTTCTCCCATTCCCAACATTTGTTGAAGAGCAGGCATGTCAAAGGCATACTTTAGAATAGCCCGATGCACAGGAACAAGAGGGGAATCATCTTTCACTTCATAATCCCCTCTGTTGTCCTTAGTGGGAACCTGTAGAGGGATTTCATGGCAGACCTCAGTGCTGTCACGTGTGGTGATTCACCATCTTAGGTTTTTGTTTTTCTTGTATGAGGGATCAGACTACTGCCAAAGAGGCAAACTTAATGCTTAATACCTGGTTTTGCACTTCAGTATTAGTTCCTGGATATAAATTTGGGGTTGATTTGGTTTTTTGTGACTGTATATTTCTACCCCCTTAAAAACTGCATGCTCTCACCCTCGCTGTTGTAAGTTATTGTCTTTCATCCAAATATAACAAACATTTATAGCAAGGTGTTTGAAACAAACTAAAAATACAATGTCCTTCTAAATATTTCATGTTATGAACTGGATTAAAGGTACACTATTCAACTTGTATGTCACAGCATCATCTAGCCTCTATTCAGAAGCTACCACTAGGTCAGGAGATATGGAGATGTAGCTCTAAAAAGAGCAAGCTGCAGCTGACAGGGAGCGAACGATTACTTAGAGAACAAATAGATTATTTTTTTTCCTATTTCAAGAATATCGTTCAGAGGGCAGTTGAAACACACCCAATGACATGTCTTTGTACATTGCTTTCATTAGAAAAAAAAGAAATCCTTTTTAACTGTCATGCAAGTATAAGTCCTTGGCATCTCCTAAAGTTCTGAGAATCTCTGAAGAAGATTCTGCTCAAAATTCATGGAATGTGCAAAGTCTGTGACTAGACTCTTTGAGTCAGGCTGGACTCTCCAGTCAAATCAATATCCCTAGGAGCAGCTGTCATCTTGTAACAGAAGCCTACTGAAAAATCACATTGGATGCTTGACTCTTTGCAGCTGCATGTAGCCATATAATTTGATTCACAGGATTCGGTCCAAATCAGCAGCATTCACATTAGCAAGGAAGTGTCCCTGTAGAAAGTTCATTACTGGACAAAAGCCAAGCTTACTCTGTCTGTTCTGAAGAATGTTCCTTGATTCTGTAGCTGAACTTCTGTGAGTGCTGCTGTCCTGCAAAAAGCTAAGGTAGCTGTAGTTTATGGTAAATTACTGGCTGATTTTCCTAAAACATGAAAGGCTTAAATTTAAAAAGGGATTAATGAGTGTTATTTTAACTAGATAACTGGGAAAAAATTGATCAGTTTTGCAACTTTGCCTAATATCTCTCAGATATTGGAGTTTTATGTGTAGCTAGCCAGTTTCTTCTGTCCGGCCCGGAGATATATTGGACAGGCTCCAGCCGGCCACGTTCCAGAGTATCCCTGTGCAAGGATGCTTTGGCTGCGTCTCGTAGACACCTGGCCAGTGGATCTGCCACCTGCCGTTGTAGTACAGGGAGCGAGAGTCCGGTTACCTAGCAGCTGAAGTAGAATAACGAGAGGGCCCCTTGATATGGATGTATTCTGCGTGGCTTTATTGCAGGACACTCCACGCAGAGGGAAAACAGGGATCAAAAGGGGCTGAGGACACTTGGACACAAGCTTAAGAGGGATCCATCACAACCAATCACCAGAGGGTCTGGGGTGGGACAAAAGCGGGTCAGGGTTACCTGGTCCTATGGGAGAGGGGAGAGAGGGGGCATAGGGGATAACATTGAATAGTACAAGGGACCTGGGGGGAGGGAGGAGATGATGGACATCAGTAATAGCTAATGTGGTTTGCCCTGGGTTAAACCATGGTCACATCAGTTCCCAGGGGAGGCTTAGCAGCCTTGGAAGCCCTCCAGCAATGTTCTTTCTCTTCTTCTACGTCGTCTTCCCCTTGGGTCTCCAAGGTAACTTCCCGGGCAACTACATTTATGATTCATCACCCTTTTATATTTTTTTATGAATGGCTGATATAAAAGAGTCATTAGTTTTATATCCTGGTATAGCACAGATTTATATGCATGCACAGGTATTTTAATATTCAGAAATAGAAAACATTTGGTTTTTTTAAATGAACCCCCCATATCTCAAAGAATAAAACTGGTAATTTCCAATTTTTTATTACTGCTAGGGTTGACAGAGTGATTTTTGCTTTTATATTTCCTTCATATCTAGATAGATAGATCGATCGATAGATAGATAGATAGTTCCTAGCTCTGTAGACTATTGTTGTATGGTTATATAGTTCCTAGCTCGCTCCAGTACTTTTCCCTACCCTGATAGGCAGAAAGACAAAACACAATTCCAGAGGCTCCAAACCCCAGGGGTCCAAGGCCCCTATCCTACCTTGGTTCTTCCTGGGAGCCAAGGTTGAAACCAGCTCTTCGAGACACATTTTCATAAACAAAGTTTAGTTCCTATCTAAAGGGGGGGCTACAGAAGAGATGAAACCAAAAGGGGGGAATTACTTAATTACCTGTGCTTCTAATTGGGGATTATTATCAATTATGCTAATCTGCCAAGCTTATAAAACTGCATTCACCCCATGTGGGTTGGGCATTTTTCCATATCTGCCCCTGGAGGCCTCCAATAAAGACCAGCCTTTATATTACCTCCTATACTAATATTGTCTCGAAAACATGTTGCTTTGTTTCTAGGTCTTTAAGGCATCACTAGCAATAAACCTAAAGGTCGAAAAAAAAAAAAAATGAGCAGTGCTTGTGGTCTAAAAATGTAATTTCAAGCAAATGTTGCACAAAAATGCTCAGTGTCTGTCCCTTAAATGACACTGATGATGATTTAAATTCTGAGGTTGTCACATAGCATTAGAAACTTTAGTTATTAAAAAGGGTTGTGCTGTTATTAGAAAAAAATATTCTAATCACTGTCACTCAGCTATAAAGGAATTCTGAGTATGTAATCATGAGAGACAACCTTATTTTTTATATTTCCTATTGGTTTCAATCAAAACTCAGGCACAAATGATTCACAGTGTTATTAATGGGAAAAAAACCCCCTAAAAGATCTTTCTGGATTCTCCCTTGTTGGCAGTTACAAATTCAAAGTGCAATAAAAATGCTTTATTTTGCACAATAATTCACCCATTTAGGAAGTCTACTGTTTGCATTATACAAGGAGTTAGATCCAATGTTTGGGTTGTCTATGTTAGTAGCATACACCATAAAACCTACTGTAGCAATATAATGATAATTTAGTGGTCTTTGGTACCTTTAACACCAACAGTCAGGAACAGCATTTATTGGACTCCTGAGTCCTGGCTGCTAGCCTAGTGAACCTTGCCTTAGGTCAAAAGACACTTTGATACCAAGCAATGATGATAGTCCATTCTTCCAGAGGTTCAGCTGTGTGCAGTTTACAGAAACAAGATGCTATGGCAGTGCTTCATTTCTTGAATGTTGAGGAGCTGTATTAATATTTTGCAAAGCTCTACTGACCCAAACACAAATCACAGATAGTGATTTTCAACATCTGGTAACATTAGACTTCTAAGTAAACAGCAAGACACACCTTATTGACCCCAGTTCAACAAACCAACCTTCAGATCCCAACTGCAAATCACTGAGTTATCTGACTTTTAAAGTAATTCCCCTTCCCTGGTTTCCTCCCACCCCTACAAAAATGTGCAATCCCTGCTCCCACCATATGTACTGGAAAACACTAAATAACTTGAACAGAGGTCACCAGTTACAGTAATTTTTAAGCAGTGTCCTGAAAAAAAACATTCATATCCTGTAAGTTATTGGTATTTTCTAAGTTTAGGAGATTGTATTATAGCTTCCCAGCTGAAACCTAGCCCTAAGAAACCATTGATATAAACAAGACAAAGGAACTGAAGGTGCTGAAACTCAGCTCTTGTACTAATCAGCGGTGTAGCTCCAGAAATAGTTTTTCCCTATGTAGTTGATGCATAGTATATGCATTTCTGATAGTAATTTGATCCTTATGGCTGTTATTTTACACAGACACATATTAAATGTTTAAGTCACAAACAATTTTACAGATTACAATTAAAGCATTTTAAAGCATTTAAACAAATTTTTTTAAGTTTCTTTTTCACAAGGAAGAACAAAAGAAAAAATTTAATTGTTTTCCACATAGTTCTCTTAAAACAAAGTCCATAAGGACATATTCAGCACCAAAAGTTAAATTTAAAAAGAAACACAACAAAAACAAATAAACAAACAACCCCAGCCAAAACCCAGCCATAGAATAGAATCTATAAAGCAAACATTTAATATTGCACTTTGTTTCTCTAATGCTTGGATTTTACTTTTTCCTAATTCAGATCAAGATTCTATATCAAATATTGGGCTACAACTATGAACCTATAACGCCTCTGAACAACTAATAAAAAAGTTCAAGTGGGAAATCTTTATTTGATAAGGTTTTAGAATTTTTCACTCTGATCACAGCCTGTGATGCAACATCAATTATGACAACATTGGTCAATTTTGCTTCATATATAGCTTTTCCATTATACTGGGATAAGTGCTTCAATGCTATGCATATCAACAATTGTTCCCTAGTCTGTTAACAAAAAAGAAAAAAAAGTAAAATCATCAAATGCCCTTTTATGCCAACAGTCTTAACTTGTAAAATTTTGTCTGGTTGGAAAGGATTGAAGGAAAGGACAGTCACAAAAATGGCAGCATAAGACATCACCCAACTTCCAATTCTTGCTTATCAAATCCCAAACATTTGAACTGAATCACTTAAGACGTGACTCTCATTTAATCACCCTGTCATCATTTTTGGAACATAAAATATCTTTCATGTTCTCATAAAGGCCACTTATAGAAAAGCCTATTTTATTATATTTATGAAGCCTGAAAAATAAGGCATAACTTTGTAAGAATGAGCACAATACAGAAACACCAGCTTTCTCTCTCTTCCCTTCTGAGCTGTTTCATTGCACAACGATTCACATGATGAGTTAGTTTTTAAATAGTCAACATCAGACAAGTCTCAGACAACCGTTTTTGTTGTTGGTTTTTGGTTTTGGGTGGGGTTTTTTGGTGGTGGTGGTTGGTTGGTTGGTTTTATTTTTCTTTTTAGATGATTTCTGAAAAGAAAATTTGCATTTACAAATCTCTAGCATAAAAACACTGATCAGATCTAATAGCTCCATCATTCATTTCTTCTTTAGAATACGTTCAAGGAGTCAATGCTTCTTCTATAAAATTTTTCGCATTCTAGATGAATGTATGATTAAAGTTGTTGGATTTTTTGTTTGTTTCATAGAATCATAGAATGTCTTGAGTTGGAAGGGACCCACAAGGATCATCAAAGTCCAACTCCTGGCCCTGCACAGGACAGTCCCAAGAATCACACCCTGTGCCTGAGAGCATCGTCCAAACACTTCTTGAGATCTGTCAGGCTTGGTGCTGTGACCACTTCCCTGGGGAGCCCGTTCCAGTGCCCAACCACCCTCTGGGAGAAGAACCTTTTCCTAATATCCACCCTAAATCTCCCCTGATACAACTTCCGGCCATTCCCTCGGGTCCTGTCACTGGTCACCAGAGAGAAAAGATCAATATCAGTGCCTGCCCCTCCACTTGCCCTCACAAGGAAGCTGTAGACCACAATGAGGTCTCCCTTCAGTCTCCTCTTCTTCAGGCTGAACAAACCATGTGACCTCAGCCCCTCTTCATACGGCTTCCCCTCTAGACCTTTCACTATCTTTTCAGCCCTCCTTTGGATGCTCTCTAATAGATTTATATCCTTCTTATATTGTGGCACCCAAAGCTGCCCCCAAGACTCGAGGTGAGGCCGCACCAGTGTGGAGCAGAGCGGGACAAGCACCTCCCTTGACTGGTTGGCGATGCTGTGCCTGATGCACCCCAGGACACGGTTGGCCTTCCTGGCTGCCAGGGCACTGCCGACTCATATTTAAATTGGCACTGACCAGGATCCCCAGCTCCCTTTCTGCAGAGCTACTCTCCAGTCTCTTGTTCCCCAGTCTGTCCGCACATCCAGGGTCACCCCATCCCAGGTGCAGAATCTGGCACTTGCCTTTGTTGAACTTCATATGGTTGGTGATTGCCCAGCCCTCTCATTTGTCAAGGTCTCTCCGCAGGGCCTCTCTGCCTTTCAGGGAGTCAACAGCTCTTCCCATTTTAATATCATCGGCAAGCTTAGTTTACCTTTGAGTCCCGCATCCAAGTCATTTATGAAGATGTTGAAGAGAACTGGCCCTAAAATGGAATTTTTTTGTTATAAATTGTTTGTTTTAAAGCTCTCAGGACTAGCCCAGGAGCAATCAGAGCAATTCTCAGCAAACTAATTTGAGTATGGCTGGTAACGCTGATACTCTGGCTCAGTTTTATAATAGTTTTAGTCTACCAAGCTCCAAACCAAGATGATAAGGCCAATGGAGCAATATTTGGGTCACTTAAACAAGCTTCAGGTCAACAGAACCTGGTTCTCATGGATGACTTCAACTACCCAGATGTTTGTTGGAAGAACAATACAGCAGCTCACATATCAGCCATCAAGTTCCTGGAATACGTAGAGGACTGCTTCCTCATACAAACATTAGACGCGCCAAGCAGAAATGAGGCACTGCTGGACTTGCTTCTCAGAAACCCAGAAAACCTGCTTTGTAATATCTGTTAGCAATAACCTTGGCTGCAGTGATCACAGTATTGTGGAATTGGAGAGCCAGCTGAGCACGCTAAAGGTTAGTATTAAGACAAAGGTTTTAGATTTTAGAAGAACAAACTTCAGCTTGCTCAGAGCTCAGTTGGGTGGGATTCCATGGGAAGCTTCCACGGAGGATAAAGGTGCTAGTGAGGGCTGGGAGTTTTTCCAAGAATGCTTTCCTGGAAGCACAAAAGCAATTCATCGCCTTTAAAGGTAAAAGAAATAGGCAGAGCAAGAGACCCTCCTGGCTTAACTGCAAGCCTCCGAGTCTGCTCAAAACCAAGAGAAGTATACCAGAGATGGAAAAACAGACAAATATCTACTGAATACTGCAAAGGCACTGCCAGGGCATGCAGAGAAGCAGTTAAAAAAGCAAAAGTTCAGCCCAAATTGAAATTGTCCAGAGATGTCAAAAACCCAAGAAAGGGTTCTTTGTGTATGTAAACAGTAAGAAACAGAAGGAAAATATGGACCTGATGTTAAACAGGTGAGGTTAATTAGTCACAAACAATGCTGAAAAGGCTAGAAGTTCTCAACACTTTTTTCTTCTCTGTCTTCTTCACCCAGCACTGTTGGGCCCCAGGCCTTGCGAAAAAAAATCCAGGCTGATGCAAACACAGACCTACTGTCAATAAAGAAAGAGTTGGCATGTGAACTGTTACAGGAGCTTGACCCCAACAAATCAATGGACCCTAACACTATCCACCCAAGGGTGTTAAGAGAGTTGGCTGACATCATTGCAAGGCTGCTCTCCATAACCTTTGAGAAGTCACAGAGATCAGGGGACTGCCCAGGAAATTGGAAGAAGGCTAATATCAGCCCCATCTACAAGAAAGGATTAAAAGAGGATCCCAGAGATTATAGGTCCATCAGTCTTATTCAGTCTCTGGGAAAGTTATTGAACAAATCTTCCTCGGGGCTATCAGAAGTCAAATTGTTATAAATAAATAGAGTAATTCGCGCTCAAATATGTAATATCAAAATGTATGAACCAAATCAAATTGTAACTGGTTTTAAAAGCGACCAGAGCCGGTTCCAAAAGGAATGCAGCTCTTGCCGGGAAAGCTTTTGCATCCGAAAAACAAAGTCACGAAGAGCTGACAGACCATCAAGAAGGCATCCAGCAAGCTACTGGAAATTTACATCTCCAAAGGGAGGTTCCCGGCAGAGTTGATGGCCCATCTCCGAGGATCTCCTCCCAGCTTGGGCATGAACGATTTGATCAACAACTCTGATACAGAACATCTAGAACCATCAGATAACTCCTCCGGTGATTTGAGAAGCGGGATGTGCTTTGCCCGTCTCGGTCCCAAGAATAGCCTCCCTCATGAATATACTAAATGATAAAATAATACCCAAGATCCGGACTCCACGGAAAAACTGTATATAAACCGGCTGCCGAAAGCACACGGCGTGAACAGAGGGAGGTCTGATGCGACAGAGGTCAGACCTGTGTTCACCCAGCACCAATCCCGGGCTTGGTTCTGTCTCTCTTTTCGATCGTGGCGCTACTTATGCAATTTCTCAGACACCTAATAAATTCATCTTAACCTTATCCTCGAATTAGGTGTACTTATTTATAACAAAATGAAACATGGGATTGGGAAAGGCCAGCATGGACTCACCAAGGGCAAATTGTGCTTAACAAACCTGATCACCTTCTATGACTAAGTAACTGGCTTGGTTATGTGGGGTAAGCAGTGGACACAGTCTACACGGATTTCTCCAAGGCTTTTGATGCTGTTTCCCACAGCCTCCTCCTACAGAGACTAATGTGTTATGGTCTAGACAAGTGGTCTGTTCAGTGGGTGGGGAACTAGCTGACAGGCCACACCTAGAAGGTGGTGGTAAATAGCTCCTTTTCAAACTGGAAATCTGTCACAAGTGGGGTCCCCCAGGGATCGATATTGGGCACAATGCTGTTTAATATCTTCATAAGTAATCTGGATGATGGAATCAAGTGTACCCTGATGAAGTGTGCTGATGATACCAAGCTGAGTGGGGAAGCGGACACTTTGGAAGAAAGGTCCACCCTGCAGGAAGACCTGGATAGGCTGGAAGAGTGAGCTAACAAGAACCTTATGAAGTCCAACAAAGACAAACATCTTGCACCTTGGAAAACATAACCCAGGAATGCAGCATAGGCTGAGATCTACCCCTCTGGGGAGATGTTCTGTGGAAAGGGTGCTAGGGATCCTGGTGGAAAACAAGCTGAATATGAGTGAACAGTGAGCTGCTGTGGCAGAGAGCCAACAGGATGCTGAGTTGCATCAACAACTACACCACCAGCACAGATAAACAAGTCATTCTCCCACTCTACTCAATGCCTTGTCAGGCCACTGTGTTCACTTTTGGTCCCTGATACACAAAAAAAGATGTGGGCAGGCTGGAGAGGGTCCAGAGAAGGGCCACAAAGATGATTCAAGGACTGGGAAGCTGCCATGTGAAGAAAGGCTGAGAGAACTGGGTTTGTTCAGCCTTGAGAAAAGAAGGCTGAGGGGAGACCTTATCACTGTGTTCCAGTATTTAAAGGGTGGCTACAAAGAAGATTGAGACTTCCTTTTTACAAGGAGTCACGTGGAAAAGACAAAGGGTAATAGGTACAAGTTACTCCTCAGGAGATTCCAATTGGACACAAGAGAACAATTTTTCACAATGAAAACAATCAGCCATTGGAATAACCTCCCCAGGGAAGTGGCAGATTCCCCAACATTGGACACTTTTTAGGTGTACTAGGTCATCTTGTCTAGAACATGCTTTTGCCAAGAAAGGTTGGACCAGATAATCCTTGAGGTCCCTTCCAGTCTGGTATTCTATGATTCTATGACAGAGTATCATAAACCCTGAAGATAATACCAAATGGGCCAAATGAGCTGCTGCTTAGTTGCCATAGTTCAATTTTTTCTTGCAATCTGAAATACACTTTCTACTGGAGACTCATTCTATATATCATTTTTGATGATTAGGTAACTACATATTATTTAAATAAAACCAAACACAAACCAACCAACAAACCTTCGCCTTCCTATCCCTAATAGTTATCTCTGCCTGTGAACCCTGGACAGCATATGATTATCCCCTTTTCACACTTCCTTTTCACACTTTGCTAGTGTCTGCTGGTGCTGCTTTCATTTTGTAAGTTTTGTGCATGTCCCTGTTCAAAATCCCCCTCAAAGAACAAAACCAAACCACAAATATAAATAACAGTGCAACATAAAACAAATAGCATTCTAACAGTTTGGCAAGTGATTAATTCACCTGAGATTAAGTGATCTTTAGGCAGTCTGTAACAAAACATTGCTTTGCAATTAAAGCAGAAAGGCAACAAATTCTTTTAAGAAATCAAGAAGGTATACAATCTTGATCACGTCTCTTATTAGTTTCCTTCTGTTATCTCTTCCCCCATCTATCTGTTGCTTGTCTACTGCAGTTGGCTGCAAAACATACAGCAAGGATTGACTTTGAAGGCATGTAATGTTTGTAAATAAATCCACAATAGAATCCAAGCTGAAGAGGTGATACAGGATCAGCCTACTAGGACAATTCTGAGCATGTGCATATGAAGGTAAAGTCCAGGAAAAGAAAAGAAAAGAAAAGAAAAGAAAAGAAAAGAAAAGAAAAGAAAAGAAAAGAAAAGAAAAAAGAAAAGAAAAGAAAAGAAAAAAGAAAAGAAAAGAAAAGAAAAGAAAAGAAAAGAAAAGAAAAGAAAAGAAAAGAAAAGAAAAGAAAAGAAAAGAAAAGAAAAAAGAAAAGAAAAGAGTCAGGGCATTTGTCAGCCTTCATCTCTTTTTTTTTTTTTTTTTTGTCAAAGCTGTCTTTTGTTCCTTGTTGTGCAGATCTGCAGATCACAAACAATGGGGGGGGTGGTAACAACAGTCCATCACAAATGAGAATAAGTTGTAGTGACACTTAACTGTATAACATAAGTAATAAGCACGTGCAAATTTTCATAGAATCATAGAAAGCAGCCATTCCTCTCTTGCAACATAGTCTGAGTTTTGAAACACCTGACTGCACGCTAATAAGGCTGCTCCTAGTATGTGCCACTATTTAATGGAGGGGGATGCAGGTTTTCAAGCATGTGGAGCAGTCCTATGATGTGCTGTAGGTGTCAAAGCATGATCACAGGTTCTTTTCATTTATTCAACATACAGGCAAGAGCAATACCATTTCCTTTAAAAGCAAGTCTCCATATGACACCTTGATCTTCAACACAGAAGGTGTGATTCAAAACCCAAGTCAAGTCAGCTTTTCATGGATTCCTTCAACGAGAGGGGCAAGACGGTATCTCATCTGTGGGCTGATCTGGGTTTGGATCAATCTAACCAAAAGAAAAAGAAAAAAAAAACCCAAAACAACAAAAAAAAACAACCAAAAAATCGACCAAATAAACCCAGAACAGAAAAACAAAACAAAACAAAAAAACCCTCAAAAATAAAAGCCACAACAACCCAGTGCATTTCAGCATCAATTGCTAGGAATAAAAATCAAAATTCACAAGTTTAAGACAATTATAATGATATGTGGCATTTCCAGTCCAAGGGTTATTGAAATAATTGAAAAACCTCTAGTTAGACAAAACTTTGGATAAACAGTAATAGAAATATTAGATCCAGTGAAAGACTTTCAACTACAGGTTGATGGCAATTTAAGAATAAGCATTAATAACTGCTATAAAAAAATTCTCCTTTACTCACACAGAAGTCTTTTGAATTATCTGATATATACAAAAAAGATGACTCGACACATATCACTGGAAACATAATTTAAGAAATGTTTAATTGAGAAGCAAAGAAGTTTTTCTTGAAATGGCAGAAATTTATCAATAAAAAAAATCATTCTACTCTTAAATTAAAGTAGTTAATCCTCAAATATCCTATGGGAGGTTTAAAAAAGTTCATATGTTCTAAACCTTACCTCTTCTTCCTCTCTACAGGAGAAATAAAGGGTACAAGCCTGCTAACTTAGGTCTCAAAAACTAGACGCTAAGAATAGTTGAAGTGCACATTGCATCTTTTAGACAACATTGAATCAGTTAACTTCAATTGACTCAGTTAACTTCATATATCCCCTTTTTTTTTTGCATTTCAAGCCTGAAGGGGGACGTTGTGCTACATAATGCTATTTTCCTAAAGTGGATCAATTCAGACAAAATTTGGCCAGAGGACACTTTCTTCATTTGTCCTATATCACTTCTTTTTCTTGAAAAAGGAAAAAAACCAACATGAAAAGCTTTGAAATTTGCATCTCATTCATGGTTATTCGGTGGCTGCATTTTTAGTTCTGTAAAGGCCAAAAAGTGTTGAAGAACTTTGTACTTCAGAAAACTTAAGTCATAAATTAATACCAATACATTGCTTTTCTACATGAAACTTCTGAAAGGCCTACATTCACAGAATTTAAACACACATGCAGGCAAAACAGTTTAGTGGTTGCTATAAAATGTTAGGAAGCAGCAGAGGTGAAAGAGTTGAAACCTTATTTTTAATACACAGTTTTTTAAAAATTGCTTCTAAAATGGCAAACAACACTTTGAAAAATTCCAGAAAGTATTAGACTAGGGAAGAGTGCTGCCAAGAAAAATTATCTCCCAGGTTGGCAGCTCCAGGAAACAGCATGATGGAGAAGCCAAGGCACGTCATGGAGCACCTTTTAAATTGAAGGTTGCAGAGTTCATGTAAAAAATAAAAAAAAATTATAAAAAGGGTAACTCATGCTGTAAAACAGACATGGAAAACTCTTGATGCAATTCATCTGCATCTTGCAAACAAACAAATATCCTCCTCAAAACCAACTTATTCCATGTTCTTAATTTTAATGGTTTCTTCCAGTTTTAGGAAGGAGAAACAGGTTTCTAAACTTATTCCATCAGACAAAAAAATCAGTCACAAACAATATATAAATCATCATAGTCTGACTGATATACCTACTTCTGAATATAGGGGAGGAGGCAGAAAACGAAACTCCTGGATATATGCAAATAATGGTCCTTGCAGTGCTCTCTGAAAATCATCAAAAGCAGCTACAGGTGCAAGGCCAGCCTGTTTTCCTCTGTGACCACTTCTGCATAGCTAGGAGGTGCTGGAGGGAGAAGGTACATACAGTTCAAACAACAAGTTCTTATGCATGACAAAATATATAACATGACAAATATTAAACTTCAACCACTGAAAGATTCACCAGCAGATAAACAATGACTTAAAAATTGTTAAACAAAAAAGGGAGTTTTATTCTGATATTAAGCTTATGTTCAAAGACATACTGACCACTGTTTATTGTTGCTTAATTATCCCCTTAAAATTTAAATCATACCAAAGATAATTTAATCTCTGTACAGGTAAGAAATGACCGAACATTGCAGTCCTCAGTACTCCAGAAGTCTCCAGATCTGGGATTTGGACTTAAAAAAGGCAAGATATTAGATATGCAAAAAGAGAAGGAAGGAAATACGTAATTCTTTCTTTGGCCGTGAGAGATGTCCCATAGAAAAGAATATTATCTTTTCACAAAGCCTTGGCTACTAAGGCTGATGAGAAAGCCCAGAAACTGCTATTATGGGTTGCAATGCCTTATAACCAAGGATGCAATTGGAATACTGGAAATGGAAGCAATGAAGTTATGCACAGATACAATGGTATCCTGTGCTTTTATTTCTGCCACTTTCCAAAGAAGCTAGATTTCACTGCCTGTCCTAGAGACAGAAAGGCAGGGAGGGGAAAAAAATCTCTTGCTCTACATAGAACAAGCAGGTAGCAAGAAAACATCCACAACGGATTTCCTGTGGGCTTTATTATAAAAGGATGCAATTTGATTCTGTTAACAAGACTGCAATGAATAAAGCAGACAAAAATCAAAAGAGAGTAGCGAATTGATTGGGATTTGTATTATCAAGTTACCTTCTAGTCTTTCAGGCAGTGTCAGACCAAGCCGATTCATGTTCATGCTACCCTGGCTGCTTACACTTGATGTTCTGCTACCAAATGGATGTAGAGGAATGGTACCAATGACCAGTGGTAAGTTAAGGAATAAATCCACAGCTCCTGGAATATCAACATATACCTGAAGAAAAATGAAACAAGTATATGATTAAAATGTGGGGTTTTATCAGCATTTCATAAGTATTAGTCTAAGTTATTTTTCTATGAAAGTTTTCATGAGGAGCTTGTTTCTAATAGCCCCTTTTAGGGCCCATGGCCCTATGGAGACATGAGCTCTTCAAGTTAAGAAGAGTCTTAACATGAGCCCTCAAATGGAAATGCAGTCTACTCATTAAATGCTTGCTTAGTTGACAGACAGTTGCTTTAAGAACTTGCATGATTTAAACTAAATTTACTTACCAGACCTCCTGTCATGACACTAATACCAGAACATGTATTTCTTTCATAACTAATGATCACAAAATGCTGTGCTAGAAATTTGTATGGCATGTTGGAAGCTACTTACTCTCACTAGTGAAACAGGCTGCCCAACATACCATCAGCGAATACTCCACACAAATTATACTACAGTCAAGGATTGAAGGGGAAACAGGTGGAATTTTCAACTGTTTGCCATTCCAGGTTTCTGTTTTGCCAGATGACAAGGATTCCCCACGTAGGTTGGCAACAAGCTGTTTGACTTCCTTCATTTTCCCTTTGGCATAAAATGCCTGTGTTTGGTAAATGGCTGCCTTTGGCACCACCACACGGGAAGAGCAGTTCTCAATCTCAGCAAAGATCTGAATTGATTCACCTGAAACAAAAAGAAAAAAACAAACAAACAAAAAAATCCCAACAAAACACACCAGAATTTCAAATTCTCTTTACATTTACAAGGCAGCTTAAGCAAACTTTCACATTCTTTATACTGTTATAACAATGCTGCTATCGCTGCTCTACCTGAAAAAAACCACCCACTGATGCTAATAGAAACAAGATCCCCATGAGCTGTTGGAAAAGGAAAAAGAAAACAACACATCAAAAAAAAAAAATACCGGTCTTAACACCCAAGACATGCCAGTCTAACAGATGAGGTCATTGAACCATCGAGTGATACAAGTAGCACTTAGTTAACAGGGTATACAGAAAAGATTGCTAAATGCAGACTCATGTGGTACAAATATCCTTAATGTTTCATTTATGTAAAAACAGTAGTACAGACTCCAGCTTTAAAAAGGAAGGAAAACCACACAGAATTAATTATAGGATCACATACCTGGGGTGTAGCCCTTTCTTTCAGTTTTGGCACTTAAAGATATTGGGCCTGAGGTACAAAGCCAACAACATAGAGTCTTTTCTTTTGTGCCTGCTTGGGGTGACTGCAAGAAGAAGAAAAGTATTGTCCATCAAATTAGGAGCTCCATGAATCTCATCAGCTATTTACACCAACACAGGAAAATAATAATTTTCATAACATGCTTATTATTACATATTTTGATAAACAAAGCTGTTTTCATAGGAAAAGTCTCAAGCAGTTTAAACAGCATTATACAGATACGTTTGTCCTAATTCCACTGGTGTATTCGTATTGCTTTTTCTGCGATCCTCCATACTACAGCCACAATTAAAACAATACTAAAAGAAAATACTGTATAGCTTAAAACAAAAGGCTTCATAGCCTACATATGCCAACATAATGCTGCAGAGCTTTTCATTTAACTAACAGCAAATTAGAACATCTTCACACTTTCCATTAAGCTGCATTTCCAAAGCAAAATAACTAAGCTAAACTACTGTGATCTTTACTCCTGCTGTTTCCTCAGTTTCTGAATAATCCTGTTTCATCTATGTTAAAAAGACTTATTTTATATAACACCAGGATTTAGGGCTTGATCCAAAGCCCACTAAAGTCAAATGAGAGACCTTTGATTTTCATGGAGTTTGTGCAAGGTCCCTTTGCAAGCTGATTTTTCACCCATACACATAAGAAATCTGTTTCAATGGACTTCTAATTTTCTTTCCCCTCTAGATTAAAATTTGAGAAGGGGATAAAATAAAGGGTTTTTAGGCCAGACTGAAATCAAATCCTCACTGAAAGCAGTTGTGATATTAAAATTATTTTAATAAAATTATATTTCAGGAAAGGATTATACAGAATTGTGATCATTTCCTCCCCATCAGTAGAAAACTATCCATATGGAAATGATCAATTATGTACTGCAGTAAATTTTTTATTTTGCATTTTTAAGTTAGCAGTCCCTCACTAAAGTATTAAGCGTTGCATTGTTCCTTCATAGATTATTCTTTATTTATAATTGAAGAGGATCAGTTCACCAAATTTTCTTCCTTAATGAGAGTCTACAATTTAGTAGTATCAATTTAGACCGACAAATGCATTTTATTTTACGTCTTGTAAAGATCAAGCAACTCCAAGTACAGGATAACTTAGCCTTCAAAATACCAAGAGTTAAAGAGTTGTTAAACGGATATAATACTTAAAAGAAGAGCTGTACTTAAACCAGCAAATAAATATTAGGTAAAGTTACATGCTGACGTTGTTTCACTTATCATACTTCATTGTTTTTATGCCAGAAAAGGAATGAGCAGTTCTGCCAGTTCTTACCAGTAACGAAGGAGTGTTGATATCTATATGTTCAAAGACTGTAAATTCCTTCTTTAATTTTACTGGTAGAAGCCAAGGCCTATGCAATTCAGCTTTCACCCAATACCGCACACTGCCGTGTCTGCCTTGGAATGAGGTAGCAAGTGGTCTGTGCAGGACAAAGGTCAAAGTTGAGTAAAGCTTTTCTCTCATTCCAATAACGATGCAATTGATCAGATTTGGAATTAGTATGTTGTTGAGGTTTAGGATTTTTCCTTTTGTTTCTTCTCTTAGGGAATTTTCTCCCATTTTGTTGCTAAGAAACAATAATGACCGGTGCTTAAGAGAGGCAAAAGAAGTAACCAGAGAGAAGGGGGAGGAATGCAGCTGGCTTTACTATCGTAGCTGAGGGGGCAGTCTCCTGGGAAGGGCAGAGATATCTCGAGATTTGGGCTGGGGGAAGGGGTTGGGTGCAGCTCCTAGCTCTCTCTTGCTCTCTCGGCATCAGAGGAGGACGACTGAGTTGCTGCTTACCGAGGGGGGAATTCGCTGCCGCCGCCGGAGCCCAGCCCTGTCCTGCTTCTTCTGCCACGGGTGAGCCTTTGCTCGTGAGAGCAGCCATTGAACTGGGACCTTATTAACACCCTACCTCACAAAAAAAAAAGTCTCTCACCATCTGCTCGGATGCCTCAGGGGAAACCCCGGGATCCTGAGCCCTTTCCCCCTCCCAGGGAGCCTCTCCCTGCCGTGTTCGGGAGCCGGGCTGCCACTGCCCAGCCCCCGCCGTTTCTTTGCCACTGCTCCGGGTTTTTTGCTACACTGTAGCCCGCACCCCCTGCCTGCTGAGACACCCCGCGGTTCCAGCTACAGCTGCGGAGTTTCTGATATATCTCATCTACCACTCCGGGATTTTGCTCGTCTCTGCTGTTCCAGCTTGCTGCTTCCGAGGTGCCTGCTACAGCTCCTTTTGCTATCCAGAGGGGCACCGGGATCGGCTGCCCCTGGGAGCTTGTAAAGGAAGCCCCTTTTCCATCCCTTCTGCCGGCTGCGCCCGCCATTGCCCACGTGCAGAGACACGACGGAACTCGCGCCACAGCGCCCCCTGCAGCCGCGGGGAATCGTCGCACCTGCCGTGCCCAGCTGGGGAGCCACCAGCGCCCCTGCCGGCTGCGACCATAACTACACCAAAGGGGAAGGTGCCTGACAGCCGAGAGAAGGCTGTTACTGGATTTCTGGTTTTGTTTGTTGTCGTTGCCATTGTTGTTGCTTGTTTGCCTTGTTATACGTACTAGTAAAGAACTGTTATTCCTTTTCCCATATCTTTGCCTGAAAGCCCCTTAATTTCAAATTTATAATAATTTGGAGGGAAGGGAGTCATATTTTCCATTCCAAGGGAGGTTCCTGCCTTCCTTGGCAGACACCTGTCTTTCGAACCAAGACATATGTAGAACAGTATTTTTAATGTATCATAATAAGCATAACTTATTTGCAACATTTCCATGTCTCAGAAAAACGTAATGTTAAAGTTGGGGAAATATATCATCTCCGATTCATTCAACAGTAGTTTTGTAGAAGTTTTAAGAATCAGTTAAAGAATTGTGCAAGAAAGTGCCAGAAGAATACACATCTCCTTTAGAGGCCATTTTCAAGTGTAGAATAAAGCATGCCCTTTTAAGGTCAAATTAAGACCACCAAGAAAAATTAGCATTAGTACCATCCCATCATTATTTTGGACATTTGTATTCTGTAAATAATTGTGTATTATTTACTTGGCTGGTATCTCAGTGGTTTAACTATAACTAAATGCTTTTGTAGTTTGCTTTGCCTTAAGTACAGTAGTTAAATATTTCAGTGTAGAGTTCTGAAGAGAGAGCTTTTGAGCATCGTCTAATTTTCCTTTACCCTGATGAGATAATCTTAATATATATACACACACGCACATATAAAAAAGATAAAGACTATTCTGCTCTGAACGCTGAAAGACAAAGTCCTTTTGGGGAGTTGGAGAGGGAAAAAGAAAAAAGTGGATAGGGACGTCAAACCTTTCAGCATTACCCTTTTATCCTCTTCTCCCTCCTCCTTCTTTCCCCCCCCCCCACCATCATAAGATGAAGGACATAAGATTTTTATATTCCAGTCATGTCCAGTTAACTGTAACTTGTCTTTTCCTAACACTTTCATCCTTTAATCTCCAGGAAGAATTTTTATATTGCACTATGTTTGAAATGCATCATAATAAAAGATAAGTTATGGGCAAAGCTTCCCTCCCTAAATTCTATATCAAATAATACTAGCTGTGCTATTACTTTACTAGAAAGAATCATTCTGCTACAAGTTTGATATCTCTATTTGCACATCTGAAATGTTTACTTTTTTCCTTAATAACGCAAATGAAAGGATTTCCTAATCGGCCTTCAATGCTTCATCTTGCTGCAGTATCCTTTAAGAAAAAAAAATCAGTAAGGCCAGTCAGCATATTGCTTCTTTTCACTATTGCTTTGTATTTGGTTGCACTGGGTCTGGCTGAGATGGAGTTA